>JAPPVO010006964.1:0-18638 GCA_030407325.1 Camellia japonica
AACTTAACATCAAATTACTTGCATTGCTATGAACAAGTGTAGTTGTAGGCTTGTAGCTTCGCCTTGACAATATGCTCATGATAATTTTGCCACAAGTTATTAACTTGACCTTAGTTAATGCTAGAAGCTAGAATGGTTGGATCCTTAATTTTTGGATTTATCTTTGATCTATTATCCACATGTTTGTTTGTGATTGTGAGTTTGATCTCTTTTTAGTTATTTTTGATTTGATATACATATGTGCTGTAATTTATTGTAGCTTGTGTTGAACTGTTGTCTCAGAGTTATCGTGCCTATTGACTTGAGCCACTTCAATGAATACATCAACCCATTGCTGCTATTATTGAAATACCATTTACGTGCTTACCATAAGATCATTCTTGAATCTCTGCAAGCACTAGATTCTAAAAAAGTGTACATATGAGACTGGATAAACATGAGACTAAATTTTCTCAATTTTAAGACATTTGGACACGTGCACCGGCAAATGCATGTAACAAATCACGAAAAAACATTGGAGGTCTTTCAGCATTCTTTATATCAGTGACTAATATTTTTTTCCTTTTTCTTCATAAAAAGTGAGTGTATATTCAATATCTTTTTCTTAGTTCTTAAATAAATGAATTGTGTATCCAATACTACAGAGAAGGCAAGGCAACTCCAATTCAAAGAGCCGTAGTGAGCTGTTCAACCCGTACAAGGAAGAAGCCACTCCAGGTTTTTCTGTTGATCCACCTAGACAAACACAAGCAGCAAAAGAATTGGGTAATGATCTAATGGATCATAATCCAAGGAGAGCTTCACATTCGGGGCCGTTGGTTCCAGGGGTTGGATGGACAAAAACTGGGAACAGTGGGAAGAAATACGATGATATTTCTATTCGTTCAACCAGAGCTGACTTATCAACATTATCTGGTTTAGTAGCATCGAGGACGTTGTTGTCTGAAGAATACCGAGATAAACGTGGTCCTTCACAACCCGAACCAACAAAGCAAGTGGCTAGGTCTTCAGAATCATCTGAACTATCGGGACCCATGAGGAAGAATGGTCAAAACACACCGAGCATCACTGGTTCTCGTCAGGCAGAAAAAGGAAGATCCAGTACTAAAGAACCCGTTCTGGTGAGTTTGCTGACTAAAGTTTCAATATGAAGTACTGAATTCCAAGTGACATTTACGTGTGTCCTAATATTTCATTTACTACTTAAGTACGGACATAGACATGAACATGATTTTCAAAAAATTTAAATACGGACACAGTGGGGGGATACAACAAAACAAATATTTTATACAAGAAATATATGTTTTTTTTTTTTTTTTTTCTTCCAAATCTAAGAACAAATATGTTCCTTTTTTTTCTTTTTGTTTGTTAATTCTATCTACAAACAACAAAAACAATGATAAACTAACACTAATTCAATATGAAAAAACACTCAGTCTTATAATTTAAAAATCATTCAACGTACAAAATACAATTTCACTAATCATAAATCATTACATTACAAATGTCAAAAGCATTTAAGTTCAGTAACGAATAGATCATCAATAAAAGCAACATAAATGGAAGCACATAATAGGAACACTAGAAAGATGAGAAGGGCAATTGGTTTTTCAAGGAGATATATGATCTCTGCCTCTCAAATGAATTTTAAGGCACATATTAGAGACGTTGAAGATCAAATTTATTTTTGATTTATTTTGTTTTATTTTATTTTTTCAATTTTTACCCTCTTGTTTCTAAATACTGTACTTTGACTGCCAAATCTCCTTTCTAAAATTATAATAAAATCCCAAACGTGTTCTGCAGCATGTCTAGGCACGAGACCCACGTGCCCTTGATGTTTCCTTCAAAGTGTCCAATGAATAAAATAATGAATAATTGTCACACCACATTGCATGTAAGACACATATTGACATATTCCAGTGTGTTCCGTGGTGTGATTCTGTCAAGGTACTGTGACTATAATGCAGTATTCGTGCTTCATAGTTTAGTAGTAACTTATTGATAAAATAACGAAATTTGAGTCTCTCAGATGTCTCCATTTTGTAGATTTAAAAACTTTTTGTCGTGTGTTTTTGCTTTTCCTAGTATGAATTTGATTGATTTTACCGAGCTTCATAAATTTCGGCCTGTAAATTTTCATTGGGTTTCTTTCTCATTTCCTGACACTTGATGCTTGCTCTTCTTTTCCTCAGCATGGTCGCGGAGGTGGGTTCAAAGGGAACAAGATTCATTTTTCTGGTCCATTACTCGTACCATCGAATAACGTGGATCAGATGCTTAAAGAGCACGATCGCCAGATTCAAGAAGCTGCTCGACGAGCGAGGCTTGACAAAGCAAGACTTCAGGCTCAAGGACTGCATGGAACAACAGCAAATCCAATATACGTCTCCAGTCGCGGAGGTGGCTAAATCAACTGCAACCCACCCAGAGGCTTGTCTCTTTCTCTTGTAAAATTAGTAGTTTGTGTATAGTTATTTTGCAAGGGATAAATCAGCTTCAATTTTAGTAGAGAAGTCCTCTCTAACTTTGAAATCTGAGAATAAATAGAATCACCATTTTTTTTGAAGCAGATATGATTTTAACATTAGTTGATTTGAATTAAGCACCTACATATACATATAAATATACATAATTCTTTTTTTTTTTTTTTGGATGACTGAACACTTGGTTGTCCTTTGGCCCCACCGTAAACTCGAGATTTAGAGGCCACTCCTAAGCCTATGAACCGGGCAAACGGGTATACACATTTATATTGCCCTGAGCCCACTTTTGAAATGGTTACTTGATTTTACATTGGTGTTACCTGAAGCACGAAGTTCAAACACATCCACAGCTCTTTCTCACACTCTTAATCGTTTGGTGCTTCAATATATATACAATTTGAATTTCAGGTTGCTCGATTGCCAAAGCCTTTTACTTGGGACAAACTCAAATTGAATTTCAGATTTGAAAAATGAAGCTCAGGCATGCACTAAATTTAAAAATATACCTAGTGCTATTTTTTTTATTTTTTATTTTTTGTCTTGTTGAACTGGACTCAAGTTGCATTTCGTCATTAATTTAATGCTTGAGTGCTGCTGCATCATGAATTGACGGTGCAAATCGGATTTTGGAGTGTGAGGGTTAATCATTCTTCGTCCTCAATTTCTTACACAGTAGTTGTGCTCAGTCTCAGAGCATAGAAGAATTATAAAGAATAGGATACATGACAAACAAAAGGATAAATTTCGAAGAGACAAAACAAAATGAACCCTTATCGAGCCATATTGTCATCTATCTATACAGATAATTTATTTATTAATCTATCATTTTCATTTTTGGTTTTTGAAGGTGAAAAATATCTATTTCGTTGTCAACAGCTTATAGTTGAATCATAGAGCTATTAAAAATAAATAAATATTCGGAAATGTAACATTATAATGTTAGAGGGAATTTACATGCAGGTGCGAGGAGAGAAAAAAAATTACAAACACATGTGAGGTGCAAGTGTCTGTGGTGGGGTACAAATGAAAAGCTGTGTGGTTACAAGTGTCACTTGCACCCTCCTATGTGTTGGTATTTTTTTTCTCTTCTCCCACTTGTATGTAGTTCCCCCATAATGTTATAGGAAAATTCTAATATACATCCCTTGAAAAAGGGTGTAACATATGCAACCCTAGTTATACTATTTTTTTCCCTTTAATTATGACCAATTTTCTTCTTTAGTTATAACATTATTTTAGTTATGACTCATAAGATTTTTAGTTATATCTCATGTTGCGCTTTGTTATGACAATTTTAAAGAAACCATTAGTGATTTTTAAAGAAAATTATCACTAAATTGATCTTGAATTTTAAATTTGGGTAAATTATGCAAATAGTCCCTATAGTTTGGAACTTGTATTACTTTGATCCCTGACTTTTCAATTGTGACACATTTGACCTTGAATTTTGAATCTTGTTCCAAATAAGGACAATTGAATATATAATTAGATTTTTCAAGGGTAAAATTGTCAATTTGATAAAAATAAATGTCAAACAAATATTTTTGAATTTTTAAAAATTATTTCTACCTACTAAAAATAAAATTATGTAAAATTAATAAATCTTTTAGACATTTATTTTTTTTTTACCAAATTAATTTGTATTATGTGTTTGGATGATGATCATGTAAAATTAATTTTAAAAAATTAATCATATAATTTTTATTAATTTTTATTAATTTTATCATTGGTGGATAAAAATAATTTTAAAAAAGTTAAAAATATTTGTTTGACATTTATTTTTGTCAAATTACTTTATATTTTATCAAATTGACGATTTTACCCTTGAAAATCTAATAATATTTTCAATTGTCCTTATTTGGAACAAAATTCAAAATTCAAAATTCAGGGTCAAATGTATCATAATTGAAAAGTCAGGGATCAAAGTGACATAAGTCCCAAACTATAGGGACTATTGGTGTAATTAACCCTTTAAATTTTGTGTCAATTTAGTTATTTTGATAATATCATTAGTGATTTTTAAAGAAAATTATCACTTAATTGATTCAATAAATTTATAATTTTGTCTTTAAAAATTTGACATATGACACTTATGTTCGTATTTTCTATAATAAAATACTAAGAGTTGTAATCAATTGGATCGAATTAAGACAGTCATAAATTCACGGTTAAAATCGAGCCAAGTAAAATTATAGAGATTAAAATAAAATAAAGATAAAAAATACAAGACTACCGTCATAATTTGTCCAATTTATAATATATATCTTACATATATATTCATACGTATAATACATTTTACATATTTAGATGTGATGGAAGCCCCTGTGCCACCACCAATGTCAACTAAAGATCCATTGTAATTAAAACTCATGTTTATTAGAGTCTTTGTGTAACACCCGCCTTCGTAATTAACTGTTACTTCTGTGACTTACCTTAATTATGTGTTTACATGTGACTTTTCTGTCTTATATGCTTATATGTGTGGGTTAATTGTGAGTTATGTGCTATTTGAACTATGTTCTGCTTGACAGATATGGGAATATATGAATTAGACCTGTCTGATTCGTTAACCTATATGGTCAAAACTTAAATGTTGGACTAGGTGGTTAGAGCCTAATTCACCTTCATTAGGTCCAGTTTGGGTTAAGTTAAAATTAGGTTATGGCGAGAAATGACTTGATTTAGGTGATTGTAACTTAAATTCAATTAAAGTTGGATTAAGGAAATTGGGCTAGATATGTTGTATGTTGGCACTCACTTATAAAATAAAAAGGGGGAGAGAGAGAGAGAGAGAGAGAGAGAAAGCTCTTGTAGAGAGCATTCTAGAGAGGAAAGAAAGAGGGCTCAAGAAAGAGGAACAGAAGAGAAGCAAGAGGATTAGAGTCAATCTTCCATAATTTCCTAAGTAAAGGTAAGAATGCTTGTCTCAACCTTGAGATTAACATATGAGATTGGAGAATTTGAGTTGAATTAGGAATTGGGTAGTGTAGTTTGTGTCAAAAAATGTAAATAAAGGAATTCATGTTCATACATAGCATACATAGCATCATTCATGTTCAATTCCTTGCTCTTTGCATGAATTTTTGGTAGTTGGAGGAAGGAATTCATGGATATGAGTTGGAAAGTTACATTTCTATGGTTCTTGATTTTGCCTCTTTTCTCTTTCAATGCCAATGGATTTGTTTTGGAATTATGATTTTGATTTGAACTTAGAATTTGCTCATTCACTATGTTTTAGTAAGTTTTGGGCCTTGATTTGTACAAAATTGGATTTGGTTTTTGGAAAGGTGCGAGCTCAAAACCAAAATAGATTTTCAGTTCTGAAACACCTAGAACTGTACGTGCGGTAAGGAGGACCGCACGTGCGGTAGGCAGAGCCACACGTGCGATGGGGAGGCCCGCACGTGTGGAAAACAGGGGAGAATGGCTACACAATCTGAAATAATTGCACGTTTGGGCGCATGTGCAGCGCATGTGCGGTGGGAGTTCTGCACATGCGGCCAAGGCACACCGTACGTGCGACTATTAGGTAGGCCCGGTTTCATTTTTTCGACTTCATTTTTCCATCTTTTGGGCCATCGTTCGCATGGTTTTCACATGTATTTGACGCTCATTGCATTTCACGGGCATTATGGACATTAAAAGAGAATAAAGGACAATTAGGCCAACCAATCAAATAAGTAATTGGTCGCACTGTGAATTAAACGTGTCATGCTTGTATATGTCTGTGTAGGTCAAACGCTGCGTCTCAGCCACGTGTTCTGCGGAGCCAACTGTAAGTAACACTGTTATAAAGATATGTTAACTAAAAGTATTTCTTTTCTGCATTATACTATCCACTGTTCTGAAATGATTCTTATGCTTAATGAATGATGATCCTATTTTTTTGACCTGTATTCATGGCATCCTTAAAATTGTTTCCTGTTAGTGTTACAGAGATCTCTGTCAGTTCCAATTCTTGGAACTCTTGTTTATCGTATTGAGGGCTATCATCTGATTGCCTGGTCGTCAAGACAATCTGTTCGGTCTTCATGACTGCCTGTTCTAGTTGTTATTGGATGTATCACGTATAATATTTATGCTTCCTGTATGAGATATGGATCTTTTAAGTATATGATTATGATTTTCTAAGTAGTACCAAAATGGATTAATTTGCATTACAGTAAGGACATCATTCATAACTTCTTTACACTGCTGTTATTCATTGGAGTCTAACTCATGATTTTATATGTATATGTAGGTGATCTAGTACAGGAGGGAACATAGTGGCGTCAACCTTGCCTCAGCTTTGTCAAGCTAGCTTTTGTGCTTCACTGTGAAGTTCCCATCCGTCGAGGTTTTGGGTGGCTCGGAGATCACTCTTATGAACAGTTTTACTTTGGTTGTGTATCTATTGATAATGGAATGTAATCCCTCTTTTGTTTGTGTTTGGCAACTTGCTATGCTTTGATGTATATAAATATAGACATATAAAAGTTCATTTTGTCTCATGTAAGTATTCACAGCTCGTTGGACGTTTTATTTGCTTAAATATTAGCTTCCGCTAGCCCCAAGTATGTGATTTGTACAGGAAGGCCTTTGATAATAGCGAATTACTGGCCGATTATGACACTAATCCAATAGGGACGGGTTTGAGTCATGACACTTTGATCATGATGTTTATATTTATGCTCTTGAATTGGGTCCAAAGGCCCTGTCTAGGATACATGTCCTAATTATTATTTAAAGAGATAAAAGAGTAATACTAAATACACATAATTTTGCATTTAAGAGATTCTTTTTAGTTCATCATTGGTGATTACCTTGAATGAACTATTATAATATATCTATCTATATATATTCTTACATGTAAATCATACAAATGGAAGTAGTTCCCTCAACAATTATTAGATCAAACGATGGAAGCTTGCTAAAACATATTAGAAGAGATAACAGGATTTAGTTTGGGTAGGAATACTCATTATCTAGGGATAATAATACTAAGAACACTAACAAAGTTATGAGTAAACATAACATGTCAGTTTCACTGCTTCCGTGGGGGTCCACTTAATTTTTTGCCTAATCTGTATGTTTGTTGGTACATTTGTTATTATTCGTAACTCATTATTGAATGAAAAATGCTAGGGATCCAAATGTTTAATCAATATTTCTACCAAATGTCTCATATGGGTGTGGGATATGTTTTACGACATGTTTTACCAACATGTGTGGGTTCTACACCCATCTAACACATTTGGTAAAAATGTTGATAAAACATTTGGGATTCCTAATATTACTCTTATTGAATTTGAAACACATCAGTTGCCAATTACTGTGGATACGCCTCGATAATTGACTGTAAAGCTGGAATTTTGATGATATTGTAACGCACAAATCCTCCTTCATTTCAAGCTCAGTCCTCTCCTTCCCACCTCCAAAGAACGTGAGCATCACTAGGTCCAGTGCCATACCTGTGTTGTCAAATAGGCCATCGCCACTAGGCTGCAAAACCGTATCAACTATAATAATCTTTCCAGTTTTCTCTAGTATTGCTTTTCTACAGTTTCTCAATATCTTGACACAATCTTCATCACTCCAGTCGTGTAGGATCCACTGCATTCAAATAATTTTCTTATGTCAACTCATTTGTCATACATATATAACAAAAATTTGTGAAATAAACCTTATAGTTACGCTTAGGATTGTAAACGAATTTCAAATTTAGTCGAGTAGGACTATATATAAGCTTCGCTAGTTTATTAATCAAACTTGAATTCGGCTAGAATAAACGATTGAACATGCTCGAACTTGACTTTTTAAATATTAAACTCAAACACAGCTCAAACTTCCAACGAAATAAAAAATTGCATTATTATATACATTATAACCCCTCTTTTGTAGGCTTGAAATGATGAATGTCGAAGGCAGCTACTTAGAGCGCTAGCTCTATACGGTATTTTTTTTTGTTTATGCTTGTATTGTTGGGGATGAAATGAAAGTGAAAATCTATATTTAAATATTTAAGTATTGTAGATTGTCATGAAATAAGAGGCTTGATTACAGATATGAAAAATATTCAACAATTTGCTGGTGCTTCAATTTTTTGTTTTTTGCAGAAGACATTCAAGTGTGTCAAGTTCATTGTCAATCCAATGAGCCAAAATTTAAATTCGAATTCATAATTCACGGCAATATATAAAGGTTTTAAGAATTAAATATTTGTCTTCAAAAGTATACAAATTTGTTATAAAAAATATTTAGGAATCAATTGTTGACAATAGTTAAAAAACAAAAACTTTTAGCAACAAAAATTTAAAAATGTTGCTATTAAATACAGTTTTAGGGACAACAATTTGATGCTAAAATAATTTACATTTTGAGATAAATTTTGATCCCAAAAGCATAGTAATTGATTATTAACTGTCCAATTTTATCGGTAAAACAACAATAATGTCATTTTAGCAACTATAACATTTCGTCATTAAAAAAATGCTTTTATTCCTAAATTTTTATCTCTACAACCTCAATTTATTATAGTGATTGGGTGAGTATCGAACTGTATGTTACCTTCATGCAGATTGCATCTGTAGTTGGAATGTTACTCAACATGTCACCTCCAACGTGGTTAACTCCAGGGCATGGTGCAGTGGCAACAACGTGTGGCAAATCAAAGTTGGTTCCTCTGACATGCGGGTTTGCTTTCACAATCTCAGCAATGGAAGCCCCAGTGCCACCACCAACATCGACTAGAGATCCAATGCAATCAAACCCATGTTTATATTCGGAAATCAAAGCCTTGATCGTGATCCTAGCAGTACATTCCATGCCATCATTGAAGACCTTGTTGAGCTCAGGATCGACCGATGCAAAGTCCCACAACTCACGCCCATGGGCCATGTGGAATGCATTACCACCCTCTCGTATAGATCTGGAGAGGAATTTATATGGTGCAGTTAGCAATGGATGGTATTGCAATAAGCAAATCAAAGGGGCGAGGCTTAGTTGTTGTGGGTCGCGTAAAAGCCATTTAGAGCAGTGGTTGAGGCTGTAGAGTCTCTTCTTCTGAATCCGAATCTGATTGGGGATTTGTGGCGTCGAAGAGTTTTTTGTGGACTAAGAATCTCATGAGGCGGGAGAGGCGAGCGATGTCTAGAGATGGTGAGGAGGGAACGTCGTTGGCGATTTGGGATAAGGTGATGGGGCAGCCGCGTGCTTGGATGATGTCTGCTATACCAAGATCCAAAGCACACTTCAAAGCAATTGAGTCCACAAAATGATATATGCATTGCCATATTTCTGCTTGGCCTCGTAACATGGATTCTCCTTCGTTCGCCATTCTCTCTGTGTGTGTGTGTGTGTGTGTGTGTGTGTTTGAGTTCACTGGTATCTGTTTCTTTGTTGCTGCTATTGCCGAATGCATGGCTTCCTTTTAAAGCCATCAACCAACATGTTAATGTTTTTTTGGTTAAAAAATACAGGTATGGTAATTGTTACCGACGTGCCATGAATTTTTGGTTTTAAAAAAGAGAAATGCTAGGTTTAAGGAAAATTTTTAAGGAAAATCACTATAAAAACTGTCTGCACCGTTAGATCAGATATGATCTCATGATCCAACGGTGCAGATGAATTTTCATGATAATTTTCATGAAAGTTTTCATGAAACCTAACATGACCCTTAAAAAAATACAGGTATGGTAATTGTTACCGACGTGCCATGAATTTGTGATTTACGGATAAGCAATGAAGTGATGCCACATCATTTAAGTTTGAAAGCAAAGGTGGGTCATTTATATATTAGATAAGGAAAATAAAGTTTCAATATCTCAATCTCAATTTTTTAATTTTTGATTTTAAAAAAATTTCAATATTTATTGATTTTTTCCAAGACTTTTTGACTTTTCTCATATACATCCTTTTTAACTTTTTCCATACTTATTTAATTATGTTGGAAATAATAATTATCCCCTCTTGTCAACTTTTTCAATACCTATTTAATTATTTTAGTAATAATAATTATCCCTTAATTTATCGATTTCAAATTGAAAGATAACAAAAATATTTCATAATCTCTCTATTCTATTTTTTCTCATCGATTTACAAAAGAAAATATTAAAATTTGCTTTCTTTTTCTCTTCCTAAAAAAATTAGATAATATTTTTCATGAGAATTATAGGTAGATATCTATATCTTATATATTATATTATAACATAACCCAAAAAAAAAAAAAAAAAAAAAAAAAAATCAGATATATAAATAGATAAAATTAATAAATATGATTTTTTTTATTTATTTAGTTAAGGGTAAATTATTTATAAGTCCTATATAAGATATGATCCTATGAAAAAAACTTATAACTTAATAGGTCTAGTGATTTTCTTGTGGACACATCTACCCTCAATTTTAATTAATTAGGCCTTATTTGGGGGTACTCTAAAAAAGCCAAAAGGTCAAAAAGTCACTATCTTATTTAAGTCACATCACCTCTCTACCACATTACTTCAAACCCAACCTATACCCAACCCATCTTTTACAAAAAGTCAAAAAGTGAACGTATTTAAATCATCCAAAATCACCCCTTAATAACCTGATTAATGATAATATCATATATAGAAATCCAGTATTACTATAGATTGTGATCATATCTATATGATTAGAAATTTGAAATTCAAAATAACATAATTAATGGCAATACCATATATATGAAATTCAATGTTACCATAGATTATGATCATATCTATATGGTTAGAAATTTGAAATTGAAAACGTAAATGTAACATGTAACATTCCAAATCCAATGTGACATTCCCATATGCTTTTGAAATTCAAAACAACTTGATTAATAGAAATACCATATATAGGAAATTCAATATTACCATAGATTGTGATCATATCTATATGATTGGAAATTTAAAATTCAAAACATAAATGAAACATGTAACATCCCAAACCCAATGTAACATTCTTATATGCTTCTTATCTTAAACCCAACGTAAATGTAACATGTAACATCTAAAACCCACCGTGACATTCCTATATGCTTCTCATCCCAAACGCAATGTGAGATTCTAATACTCCATCGTTGAATTATGAATAATGTAGCCTTCTAAATGTAACATATGACATCCCAACCCAACCCATATATTGAACCACCATTACCTCCAACCCACTGTAACTTCGACATCATACGACGAGGTTCAAACCACATTCAATTAAAAAATTAAAAAACCAGTAATTTTGCGCAATGTAATGTGACACATATGTAAACACTGAATACAACAACGACACAACACACATTTAAAGACAAATACAACCGAACGTAACACACAAAAGACATAACAACGTTGTGGATGTAGGTTAACATTACAACCTAAATGTAACGTCATTGGATGCTAATGAAAGTGTGCCAATGGATGGTTGTAATAGATTGTCAAACCCATATCAGATAAGATGAGAGTGAAACATGAACAATTGGCACCACACAACAACAAATCTCACCAATTGGAGAAGCAAAAACCATACCTCTTTCCCTCAACCACTTGGAGTCCAAATTAGCAGAAGCAAACAAAACACAACCTCCAATCTTGACGACAATATTGGCCATATCCTCATCCAAACAAGCAACATTTTCAAAATCCATCGGAATCTGCGATCAGGACGACATTGACGCCCATGAACATGGACTGCACAATCCGCTTTCCTAAAAGCTTCCAAAATCATAATATGCTGAATGATACAATAGCCTATAATATGAAAATAAATAAGGGATATAATGGTACAATAATACCATTTATTTACAACTCATAGGACCTTATGGAACACATTCCTATCTTAGGATTTGAAACTCTATAAGAAATTATACAGGACTTCACATTAAATAAGTTCTCATAATAGGACTTATAAATAATTTTCCCAAATCGATAATGCATATGAATAATTTTCATGTTAGCACACTAACAGGTGTGTACAATTACTTCATAAAAAATTCATGAACAATCGACACCACACATGAACAATTGGCACTATACAACAATTACTTCATAAGTTTCAAGTCCTATCAGATAAGATGACAATGAAACATGAACAATTGGCACTACACAACAACAACACCAATTGGCACTTGGAGTCCAAATCAGTAGAAGCAAACAAAACATAACCTCCAACCTTGATGACAGTATTGGCCATATATATCCACATCTAAACAAGCAACATTCTCAAAATCCATAGAATTCGCGATCAACGTGACATTCACGTCTACCGATGTGGCCTGCACAATCCATTTTCCTAAAAACCTCAAAAAACGTAATATGTTAAATGATACAATAACCTATAATATGAAAATAAATAAAGGGTATAATAGTACACTAATACCATTTATTTACAACTCATAGGACCTTATGGAACATATTCCTATCTAAATAGGATTTGAAGCTTTATAAGAAATTACACAGGACTTCACATTAAATAAGTTCTCATAATAGAACGTATAAATAATTTTCCCTTTAGTTAAAATCTTTCTTTTGCCTCTTAATATCCAATTTTAAAATTTTAAAATATTTAAAGTCTATATATACAAATCTAATTTGAAAATATCTCACACCATCATACTTTAAATCAATAAAACTCACATATCTAACTCACATCATAATTACCTAAATAATAATAATTAAAAACAAATAGGAACCATAGAAAAAAAAAAAAAAAAAACTCACAACTCCATCTTAAATAAATTGAAAAAAAAAATAAATAGAAACCCCACAAAAATAAAGAAAATAAGAATTTTGATGTAGATTTAAAAAAGATATGACAATATCTAAATTTGAATTATGATTTAATTATACAATTATCTATTTTTTTGATGTATATCTGTTGGCTACATATTTTGTAAAAGCCAGTTACAATTCGACACGTGGCAAAGTAAGGGCAATACAGGAAGAATGTTTAATCTTCGATCATGATCGTACACGTGACGGTTAATATTGGTTCTTGCGTAGTCTGAGTAGCATTGGATCAGCGAAGAGATACAAGGTGACGTGACTTCAACGGTTACTCACATTCAAATTCAAATATAGGAGGGAAGCCCAACTGCAAGAATTGGCGTAGTGGAACTACTTCTAAGGCAGCATGATCAAGCAATCATGGAGGAGCAGTTCGATGGTCATCCTTGAGAAGTATAAATAGCAGGGAAGCCCCCAGAAAAAACCCCCAGACTCAGATTCAACAAACCAGTCATTTACTTCATATTTTCTTTTCCAGTTTTACATTTCCAGTCTTTACATTTCCTGCACTTTAAATACCTGTTTTTTACATTCCTGCACTTTAAATTCCTGCACTGCACTTCGTTCATAGGAGTAGTTTCAAGGAGATTGTTGCTGTAAACCTCTACGAGGCTGAGTTTGGATCATTGTAAGTTTTCATCTTAATGAAATACTTCAATTGTTCATCATTTAACTGTTATTTTGCTTAATTTCTCCTAAGTCAAGCCACCAGTAAAAGTCCTCTTCATTGAGGCTGAAAGAACTAAAACACAATCGTTTGATAATTGGTTGGCAATTATAATTTCTGTAAGGACTGATTGATCCTTGTTGGCACACTTGCATTTACAAAAATACCCTTTGAAAGCCAAAAAGCCAACATATATTTTTGGCACGCCCAGTGGGACTAATTGAAATGGCTAGACGAAGAAGACAAAGAGAAAATGAACGCTTGGAAGAAGGCGTAGAAGGAGAGGTAGAAATACCTAATCCAGAGGATAATGTGGTAACACATCCTGTGGAAACTCCTATGTTATCAGAACCCATGGTCGAACAGACCAGTACTTCGGGACAAGAACCACATGTTCATAATATTGGACGAAACCAAGGAATTGGACCATCCACTGTTCCATCTACTCAGCTAACAAATCCATGGGATGGCCTAGTAGATGATATGGGACAACAATTAATGAACACAATGGAAAGGTGGGCAACATCCTTTTTGGATCGAATGAATAACCACCAACCAACAAACACAAGACACACAGAGGAAGTTTTAAATGTCCCTCAGTAAAGATTGGCTAGAGACAAACAGCCTATGCAAGTTAATGGACATTCTAATGGTCAAACTAGTAATCAGAACTATGAAAGACCATCACCTCAGTCTTGGTATGAACCCATTTCGAGGCCTATAGCAGGCCAAAATGCCTCAGTACTCAACAATCAAGCCACACAAGTTGGTGGATCTAGTTAAGTATAAGAAACTGGCGTAAGAATGATTACAAATCCCATGTTCGAAGCCATACCTGGCACTAGGGGGTATAATAATCCTTTATTCGAATTTATACCCGGGGGGTTGGAAGGTTTTCCCACAAATAGAAGGGACACAACACCTGTTCCAGCACCTTTCGCAGGTCCTTTCGCAGGACAGGCTCAAAGGGGTTACCCATACCCCCAACAGCAACCTGCACCACAGGGACAACCAGTCCCAAATGTACCATCTTATGGACCAAGAGGACCACAAGCACAAGTTTGTCCACCAAATCCTGTGTTTGTCCCTCCAGTAGTGGTGCAGCAGGCACAAAATATAGTCCCTAGGGACCAAATTGCTGATATTGTTAGGGAGATGTGTGGACCGATGGCTCGGGGGGTCCAGACTCCTGTATACAGAAAACCATTCCCAGAATGGGTAGATAGGGTACATGAATACCCAAGGGGGTTCAGGATACCAGATTTTACCCTTTTCTATGGGAGTGAAAACCAATCAACAATAGAGCATATTGCTAGGTTTGCTGCTCAATGCGGTGAATTTACTAATCATGACTATATGAAACTAAGATTATTCCCAAATTCTCTAACTGGGGGAGCATTTGTATGGTACATCAACCTTACAACTGGCTCCATTCAAAATTGGTAACAAATGGAAGAGACATTTCATGCCCAATTCTTTCAATCGGAGCTAGAGGTTTCCATGGCAGACTTGGCTAGATTGAGTCAAAGGCTTGAAGAAAAGGCTACTCAGTTTATTGCTAGATTTAAAAAGGCTCGAAATAAATGTAGAGTCATCCTGCCAGAGCCAGAATTCGTAAGATTGGCTCAAAATGGCCTAGAGTTCAGGCTTCGAAAGAAGTTTGACTCAACTGAATTCAGAGATTTGGTGGAACTAACCTATAAGGTATCTAGGTACGAAGCATTACTAGAGGAGGAATAAGATCGAAATAATGCATCGTACAAGACATATTATAGAGATCCTAATTATGAGATCGATGAAGCAGAGATTGTGGGCAAAGAACCTGTGATCTGTGAGGCATTAATTCATAAGGATACAACAATTGACCAGCAGTTTAAAAAGAAAGACTTTCACAGAAAGTATTCTTTCGATTTAACAAAGGCAGATGACATTTTTGATCATTTGCTTGCGGCCAACTTTCTTAAGTTACCTAAAGGAGTAAAATTGCCATCTCCAGATGAACTTAAGGGAAAAGTATATTGTAAATGGCATAACTCTTGGTCTCACTCGACTAAAAACTGCATTGTTTTTCGAGACAGGATCCAAGAACAAATTCGGAAAGAAAGTTTGAAGTTCCCAACCAAAATAGAAAAGGCTATGGGGATCGACAGTAATCCATTTCCAGAGGTTGGAGAGGCGGCAGCCAATGTCATTACGTCAGACTTCCAGAACTTGTCCTTGACAGAATTGGAAGAAGTCAATGTGCAGATGCATGTTGCTAACCAGCCAACCATAAAAAAGGACACCAGAAATCTGCCAGTTATTGGACAAGGTTTCTCACACCAGAGGGAACACTCTGATGAAGAATCACTGGATGATGATTCCTTAGAAGCAGCAATAATGCAAAGGATGTGTCCCAGGTGCAGACTAAGTTATAAGTGGTTGAAAGGGCTTCTAGTTGATGGGAAGCAATATTACAGGGATGTACAGAGACGTCCTAAATCAACCAATGCTTACAACAAAAGGCCGTATCTGGCTAGTGATAGGTAGCGACCACTAGTGGTTGAGCCTGCAATGGACAGAATGCATGCTAAAGGCAAGAGGCCCTTATATGAATCCAGGCCACCTAACTATTACAGAATGGAGAGCAGTCATTCTGAAAGAAGACTGGAGAAAGGCTCAGCTCATGGGATCAAAGCCAGAGATTGGCCTCCTAGACCAGCCTCACGCAGGGCAGAAAGTGGCTACCTTCATCGAAGGTCTGAATCAGGCTCGAAACATGAGGTCAGAGCCAAGCACTTACCTTCACAGCCAGCTTCAAAGATGGCTTCGAAGGTAGAAAAAAGCAGTTCAACATCTGAGTCAGTAAGTTCATGGGTACCTGGAGTTCCAGACTGGTTTGTAATGCAAAACAAACCTAGGGAAGTGCCTGCCTAGAGAGATGTTGGAATCCAAGGCAGGATGGTCAAGCCTCCTTTGGTGGCTTCGAACAATTGGGTATTGCTTAAACACCCAAAGACAAAGGAACCAGATATGGTCCCAGTCATTTGGAGATCACAAAGGAGAAAGATTCAGCGTAGGTACACTCAGTACCAGAAAGATATGAAAGAAAATGGAGAGAGCTCTTCATTGGTCCAGACAGAAGGAAAGAAGACTCCAAAGTCAGACCATACTCCAAAGCCAACTCTACAAAGCAAAGTGGGTTGCAGCAGAGAACAGTTGGCCAAGGTTCATTCTGAACTAAAAGCCAGAGAGAAGTCTAGCTTAGCAGGATTGGAGAAAGCTCTGATGGAGAGTGATAGCAAGACAGAAGAAGAAATTGGCATAAGCCAAAAGAAAGAAATGGTGGAGGAAGAAATGTTCGAAGCCTTCATGGCTGAGCAAACATTTCTGGTTGAAAAACCAGTCGAGAAAAACCATTCGAAAGAAACTGTTAGCAACGAAATGCCAGAATGCAGCATGGAGGATGCTTCTGAGGTAATTGATCAAGGTAGCCAAGAGGGGAAACAGGTACAGCTGTAGACACCCCATTTTTGACCGTCCTCAAGACTTGGACGTCACCATTTGAACATTCGGTGATTATCCGTGTTTGTGTTCGTCTCGAGTTCCCGGAGGCCTTGGCAGCGTGCCTCGTCTCAGGACCTCCTGACTCGACTGCTTCGTGTATGGTTTTGGCACCAAACACCTGTGTTTTGCCTTGAAGAGCAGGGAATGGCTTGTTGGCCATCCCCACCCCCACCGGCCCTCCCCTACCATCACCGGCTGCATATGTGTACCACCGGCCATGGTTTCTTAAAAACAATGGCCGGTCGGCACTATGTTTAGCCGACCGGCACTTTATTGTGCCGGTGACCTATTTGGTTGGCCGATGACCTTTCTGCACCCATTGGAGCATGGTGCATGCCAGCTGTGCCAGCTGGAATGCACCCACACCACTCCCCATGCACGGGGATGACCCCTTTGCACCTTTGAACCCCCAAACCTTCTAGAAGGTTGAACCCTTTGGCCAAGCTTCTTGGAGAAGCTTGGCCAGCTGTCTTAGCTTCTCCAAGAAGCCAAGGCCCCTTTGCACCTGTTGACCCTTTCTCCTTTACTTAGCCACTAAGCTTCTTGGTTTTATTTTGCCTATATAAGCATCATATCTCTCCCTTTGTTTGGGGTTGGCCATTCTTGAACAAAAAACCAGAGCTTTGTATCTATATATCTGTCATATATCTCCTCTCTCTAGATTTTCCCTCTCTCTCCTCTTGTGTGTGATTTTTAGGCTTAAAAGTGTAGTTTTACCTTACTTTTGCACTCACACACACACTATCACACCTTAGCTCGAGATTGGGAGGCTTGGAGGGTTGATTCTTGAGCTTTTGGACTGGTTTTGATCAATAGAGAGTGGCTGGATCATCTGTTCTTCAAGGTTTCTTCAAGGGTGAGCACTTTACTTTAGTTTCCCCATTTTTGCAACAAGTTTCTACCTGCCTTGTATACTGATTTGGTCTTGTGTATAACATGAAAAAGTCTTATATTTTCTTGCTTTAGAACTTTCATTAAGGCCACTTTGTGGTTTGAGTGCAAACTCACCCTCTTAGGCCTTATTTTGGCCTCTTTGGTGCCTTTTCTTGAGGCTTTGTTGCCTTGGTGTTTTGGTCTTCTCACCACTGAAAACCAGTGGGTTTTTAGTGGTGAGGAAGGTGGTTTGAAGTCTTGTATAGGGGAGGGACACCCCTCTCCCCTTTGTCCCTCTTTTGCCTTTGTTTT
>JAPPVO010006965.1:0-24709 GCA_030407325.1 Camellia japonica
GGACTTTTGTTTCAATATCCAATGCACAATATTTGTCAAGGGCCAAAACTCTGGCCTGTTGCTGCTTCTGCTTGCAGCCAATTATCATGGCTTCTCTCTCTTGCTCCTGTACTCTCTGGACTATTGACTTTACGTCCAATACTGAGAATTTAATTAGAGCCAAAGACTTGGCTTCTTGTGTTTCATTTCTTTGCCTACAACCAGGCCTCATTGTCATCCTTAACGACAACCTCCTCATCACCACTCTCTTGGACTAAGTGCTTCAGGTGTGTCACTTCCTCATCAGCCGTCACTTCGGCTGAGCCATCAGGTTTCCTCAGTATACTGAGTGGTGTCACTCCCTCAATATACAGTTTGGCCTCTGCGAAATCTGCACAGGCTATGAAAGGTTGATGATCTGCATCAATTTCCTCTGTCTCTCCATTGCCTAAGGCCATCATAATTTTCTGATGCAAAGAGGAAGACACACATTTGTTAGTGTGAATCCAATCTCTCCCAAGTAAAGTATTGTATTTAGCATTACTGTCGATTACGAAGAATGCTGTCATGCAGTCCCTGGTTCCCACACTCAGGTTGATAGGTAGAATTCCCTGAGCCATCTGTTTGTCTCTAGCAAAGCCAGCAATGGTTGTGCTGGTTAGGATTAACCTAGGATTCTTTTTCCCTAGTTTCTTTAAAGAAGATTTCGGTAGTAAATTCACTGCTGCCCCATTATTTATCAGGACTCGGTTCAATTGTATCCCATCGAAGAAAGCCTTGATGTACAAAGGCTTGACATGTTGTGTCATAGAATTCGAGGGATACTCAAAAGGATACGAGAGGTTAATGCTCACATCTTCTTCACTCTCATATTCAGTTTCCATTGGGGTAGCCATTCCAGAATCATCTTGTACCATACTCACTTGTGAGTCTTCACTAGAGACAGGAATATGATCAATTTCTTGGCCATCTTGGTCCTCATCTCCAGCCTGAAACTCATGAGGCAGTATTTGTACCATATTGACTGATACTGGAGGAAGTGAGCCAAATTGGATGGCTGGCTGTACCTGTTTCCCCTCTTGGCCACCTTGTTCAGTTACTTCAGCAGCATCCTCCATACTGCACTCTGGCACTTCGTCGTTAACTGATTCCTTCGAAGGATCTTTCTCAACTGGTTTTTCAACCAAAAATGTTTGCTCAGCCATGAAGGCTTCAAACATTCTTCCTCTACCACTTCTTTCTTTTGGCTTATGCCAATTTCTTCTTCTGTCTCGCTATTACTATCCATCAGAGCTTTCTCCAATCCTGCCAAGCTAGATTCCTCTCTGGCTTTTAGTTCAGAATGAACCTTGGCCAACTGTTCCCTGTTGCAACCCACCTTGCTTTGTAGAGTTGTCTTTGGAGTATGGTTTGACTTTGGAGTTTTCTTTCCTTCTGTCTAGACCAATGAAGAGCTCTCTCCATTTTCTTTCATATCTTTCTGGTACTGAGTGTACCTGCGCTGAATCTTTCTCCTTTGTGATCTCGAAATGACTGGGACCATATCTGGTTTCTTCGTCTTTGGGTGTTTAAGCAATACCCAATTGTTCGGAGCCACCAAAGGAGGTTTAACCATCCTTCCTTGGTTTCCAACATCTCTCTGAGTGGGCATTTCCCTAGGTTTGTTTTGCATCACAAACCAATCTGGAACTCCAGGTACCCACGAACTTACTGACTCAGATGTTGAACTGCTTCTTTCTACCTTCGAAGCCATCTTCGAAACTGGCTGTGAGGGCACTTACTTGGTCCTGACCTCATGTTTCGAGCCTGCTTCAGGCCTTCGATGAAGGTGGCCATTTTCTGTCCTGCGTAAGGTTGGTCTAGAGGGCCAATCTCTGGCTTTGATCCCATAACCTGAACTCTTTTCCAATCTTCTTTCAGAATGACTGCTCTCCATTCTATAGTAGTTAGGTGGCCTGGACTCATACAAGGGCCTCTTGCCTTTAGTATGCATTCTATCGACTGCTGGTTCAACTACCAATGGCTGTTGCCTAACACTAGCCGGATACGACATTTTGTTATAAGCATTGGTTGGTTTAGGGCGTCTCTGCACATTCCTGTAGTATTGCTTCCCATCAATTGGAAGCCCCTTCAACCATTTATAACTCAGGCCTCGTTTGGGAATAGACTAATTTAGTAACTTTTTGGCTATTTGGCTAAAAAGGTAGCTAAAAAAAACTTGTATGTTTGGGATGACTTTTTGGCTAATTACGAAAAGATGTGCAAAAAGTAGAGAGAAAAGAGAATCTTTGACTTTTTGGTATGGGTTGTTGGCTTTTTGGCTAATTTAGTAACTTTTTGACTTTTTAGCTAAAAAAGTAAGTTCCCAAACGGGGCCTCAGTCTGCACCTGGGACACATCCTTTGTATTACTGCTGCCTCTAAGGAATCATCATCCAGTGATTCTTCATCAGAGTGTTCCCTCTGGTGTGAGAAACCTTGTCCAATAACTGGTAGATTTCTGGTGTCCTTTTTGATGGTTGTCTGGTTAGCAACATGCATCTGCACATTGACTTCTTCCAATTCTGTCAAGGACAAGTTCTGGAAGTCTGACGTAATGACATTGGCTGCCGCCTCTCCACCTTCTGGAAATGGATTACTGTCGATCCCTATGGCCTTTTCTGTTTTGGTTAAGAATTTCAAACTTCCTTTCCGAATTTGTTCTTGGATCCTGTTTCGAAAAACAATGCAGTTTTTAGTCGAGTGAGACCAAGAGTTATGCCATTTACAATATACTTTTCCCTTAAGTTCATCTGGAGATGACAGTTTTACTCCTTTAGGTAACTTAAGGAAGTTGGCCGCAAGCAAATGATCAAAAATGTCATCTGCCTTTGTTAAATCGAAAGAGTACTTTCTGTGAAGGTCTTTCTTTTTAAACTGCTGGTCAATTGTTGTATCCTTATGAATTAATGCCTCACAGATCACAGGTTCTTTGCCCACAATATCTGCTGCATCGATCTCATAATTAGGATCTCTATAATATGTCTTGTACGATGCATTATTTCGATCTTGTTCCTCCTCTAGTAATGCTTCATACCTAGACACCTTATAGGTTAGTTCCATCAAATCTCTGAATTCAGTTGAATCAAACTTCTTTCGAAGCCTGAACTCTAAGCCATTTTGAGCCAATCTTACGAATTCTGGCTCTGGCAGGATGCCTCTACATTTATTTCGAGCCCTTTTAAATCTAGCAATAAACTGAGTAGCCTTTTCTTCAAGCCTTTGACTCAATCTAGCCAAGTCTGCCATGGAAACCTCTGGCTCCGATTGGAAGAATTGGGCATGAAATGCCTCTTCCATTTGTTGCCAAGTTTGAATGGAGCCAGGCTTAAGGTTGATGTACCATACAAATGCTCCCCCAGTTAGAGAATTTGGGAATAATCTTAGTTTCATATAGTCATGATTAGTAAATTCACGGCATTGAGCAGCAAACCTAGCAATATGCTCTACTGTTGATTGGTTTCCACTCCCATAGAAAAGGGTAAAATCTGGTATCCTGAACCCCCTTGGGTATTCATGTACCCTATCTACCCATTCTGGGTATGGTTTTCTGTATACAGGAGTCTGGACCCCCCGAGCCATCGGTCCACACATCTCCCTAACAATATCAGCAATTTAGTCCCTAGGGACCATATTTTGTGCCTACTGAACCACTACTGGAGGGAAAAACACAGGATTTGGTGGACAAACTTGTGCTTGTGGTCCTCTTGGTCCATAAGGTGGTACATTTGGGACTGGTTGTCCCTGTGGTGCAGGTTACTGTTGGGGGTGTGGGTAACCCCTTTGAGCCTGTCCTGCGAAAGGACCGGCAAAAGGTGCTGGAACAGGTGTTGTGTCCCTTCCATTTGCAAGCAAACCTTCCAACCCCCCGGGTATAAATTCGAATAAGGGATTAGTGAACCCCCTTGTACCAGGTATGGCTTCGAACATGGGATTTGTGACAATTCTTATGCCAGTTTCTTGTACTAGGCCAGATCCACCAATTTGTATGGCTTCATTGTTGAGTACTGAGGCATTTTGACCTGCTATAGGCCTCGAAATGGGTTCATACCAAGACTGAGGTGATGATCTTTCATAGTTCTGACTACTAGTTTGACCATTAGAATGTCCATTAACTTGCATAGGCTGTTTATCTCTAGCCAATCTTTGTTGAGGGACATTCAAAACTTCCTCGATGTGTCTTGTGTTTGTTGGTTGGTGGTTATTCATTCGATCCAAAAAAGATGTTGCCCACCTTTCCATTGTGTTCATTAATTGTTGTCCCATGGCATCTACTAGGCCATCCCATGGATTTATTGGATGAGTAGATGGAACAGTGGATGGTCCAATTCCTTGGTTTCGTCCAATACTATGAACATGTGGTTCTTGTCCTGAAGTACTGGTCTGTTCGACCATAGGTTCTGATAATATGGGAGTTTCCACAGAATGTGTTACCACATTATCCTCTAGATTAGGTATTTCTACCTCTCCTTTTACGCCTTCTTCCAAGCGTTCATTTTCTCCTTGTTTTCTTCATCTAGCGATTTCAATTTGTCCCACTGGGCGTGCCAAAAATATATGTTGGCTTTTTGGCTTTCGAAGGGTATTTTTGTAAATGCGAGCGTGTCAGCAAGGATCAATCAGTCCTTACAGAAATGTTAATTGCCAACCAATTATCAGACGATTATGTTTTAGTTCTTTCAGTCTCAATAAAGAGAACTTTTGCTGGTGGCTTGACTTAGGAGAAATTAAGCAAAATAACAGTTAAATGAAGAGTAATTGAAGTATTTCATTAGAATGAAAACTTACAATGATCCAAACTCAGTCTCGTAGAAGTTTACAGCAACAGTCTACTTGAAACTACTCATATGAATGAAGTGCAGTGCAAGAATTTAAAGTATAGGAAATGTAAAGAGCAGGAAATGTAAAACTGGAAAAGAAAATATGTAAAGTAAGGCTAGATTGTATGATTTGAGTCCAGGCGTTTTTTCTGGGGTCTTCTCTACTATTTATACTGCTCAAGGGTGACCATCGAATTGCACTTCCAACCGTCGAACTGCTCCTCCATGATCATCGATCATGTTGCCCCAAAATTAGCTCCACTACGCCATTACTTGCAGTTAAGCTTCTCTCCTAAATTTGAATCTGAAATGCGAGTAACCGTTGGAGCCACATCACTTTGTATCCTTTTGTTGATCCGCTGCTACTCAGATCTTTTAATAACCAATACTAACTGCCACGTGTACGATCAGGATCGAGGACCTGAATAGTCTTCCTATATTACCCTTATTTCGCCATGCGTCGAATTGTAATTGGCTTGTACAAAATATATAGCCAACAATATGTATTAACTATGGCGAAGTGGAATGATTTTGAAGGCGGATTATAAATTTTAAAATTTAATCCGCCGTTAGCAGATGAAACGGTGCAAATTGGTGCGGTTTTGGCTAATTAGATAATATTTTGTACAATCCTAATTAGGAGGGATGAAATCTAAGAAAAAAAAATATTAAACTATGTTTAAATAATAGAAATAAAATTAAATTAAAGAATCTCAATATCAAAAACAGGTAAGAATAAAATTCACATGACAATTAAATTAAAGTGTTTACTTTAACTATAAAACAAAAAAATCTAAAATAAAATTTTAAATATTATAAATTGACTTCGTTTTGTTTACCTTTTAAATAACTCACACAATCCTGATGTGAAATTCCCATAAAAAGAGTGAAATGTAATTCCAGCTTAAATTGATAACAAAAAATTCGGAAGTGATTGAAACCTCCTTTCCCCAACCCCCCCCCCCCCACCCCCACCCCCACCCCCACCCCCACATGGGGGTTGGTGATTGGAGGAGGAGAAGAAAAAAAAAAAAAAAAAACCGAACAATGACAGGTCGAAGAGGATCGTGAGAGTGCCTCCTGTGGGGTCCAAATCATTTTTCTAAAAAATTACATTTATATTTTAATTTTTACATTCATATTTTAATTTGTTGTGAGAATTTGAATCATAGTAGTGGTCAGACATCACATTCACATTCTCTCCAAATTAATGCCATTCACTCCTGAAACTTGAAAGTGAACCAAAAAGCTCAACCAACTTTGTGTTCAGGAATGTCACCCACGCTGCACCTATGTATAGGTGCCCTAGTGCTTTGATTGGCACCCCGCCGATTATATATATCCTTACATATAAGTAGAATGCCAGAAATCCAATTTAAACTCACAATTTACACATATAAATGGAATTGGAACTCGCAATTTACTCAAATATGACTTATAACATGTCAAATTGTGTAATTTCTTTTCAAAATCTCAATCTTTTCTCTTTATTTTTCAAGAAAAATGTTTGGGGAAGAAAAGAGTTATATTAGGGATTTCAAATGAATTACTAAAAATTCTACCAAACCTCTCACATAGGTGTGGAACCCACACAAATTATATGTGTGTGACTCTCACGTCCATGGAAGAGATTTGATAGAATATTTGGTAATTCATTTGAGATCTATAGCATTTTCTAGAAGAAAAACATATGGAGAAAAAAAAAAATACAAATCAGCCGGACTTTTTAAAATAATTGTGGAATCATCGAAAAGTTTATAACTTCAATCATTAAAGTTTACCTTTAATCTGATTTTTTTAAAAAAAAAAAAATCACTCATTTGTTATTTCCTCAAAAAATAATAATTAAACATGTCTTTAGTATAGATTTTGAAAACTCTTACTAAAAAAAAATGACATGAAAAACCTGTTTACGTAAAATTTTTAGATGAGAACGTATTTACCTTGTATTAATATTGTTTATGTATTACTTTGGTTAATGAAAATTTGCAAAAACTATCATCCATTCACTCTAAACAACTTAATAAAAGTTGGAGTTTAAATGAGCCAAAGTCAAATTAAGTAGTAAGTTACTTAAATTTTACTTGAAAAACTTACAAAATTTTAAAGTGTGTTAAAATTTAGTTCATCTATGGCGGTGATCTCTATAATTTAATACAAAATCGTGGATTTTAAACCCTCCATCAATCACGATACTCTTGAAGTAATGACTATACTTAAAACTATCAAATAACTTCTCCCACGAGAGACGTCGATAGAAAATGCGACCAACGGCTATTGGAATGAGAGAAATTTCCATACGAGGGGGCCACGTGCTCTCCCTGAATTTTGTGATTTTTTTTTTTTTGCAAATATAAGAAAATATTTTAAATAAAAAGAACTACAAAAATATTATTAGAGTGAAATGTCAATAACATTTTAAAAATTATGAAAATAATAATAGTTGTTTTGATTGAAAATAAAGATATTACTATAAACCATATTATTTATGAAAATTTTAAATGTAACGATGATATCATTATTATTGACATGTAAGTATAAGTAATCTCACTATAAAAATATGAAATTTATTGGATTATTAGTTACATTTACCATATGAGGTTCACTCTCTATGTGTTTATTTACTATTAGTTGGTGATATCGTATACTAATGATGACGTAATATTACCATTATATTGAATTTTTAATCAAATTTTGTATAAAAAAATAATTTATCATTATATAATTTATTTTGAGACTTATATCCATATTTTTTTATATTGTCTATGATACACTAGTTATAAATAACATTATTTTTTTGATATTTCTCGAAATTAATTATAAAAAACTTGTGTGAAATATTTTTGTAAAAATTTTCAATAATATAATTAATAAGTGTCCCTTCTAATTTAACTTTCTGACTCCGCCACTGCGAGAATCGTAATCGAAGAAAGTGAGCTTTCTCATAGCATCTCTTTTATTGTCATCCCCTTCTTCATGATGATGATCAGAGTCGTTAGATGGAGGGGCTACAGTCCAACCCCATAGGGTGTTGTCGTGGGCTATAATTCCTCCAATCTTCACCAATTTCAACTGTGGTTCATGGTAATTGATGTAGGTTGGTTTCCTTGTCAGCATCAACAAATGCAAAGTCAAATTCCCCTTCTTTTTTCCCCTGCAATATTGTTATTACACAAATTTAAGGCCTTGTTTGGTTGGCCTAATAAGCTCGTTTTGTTATAAAAAATGAAAAAACAAAAAAAGGTAGTCACAAGCACATTTATACTTCCAATTTTCCAAAACACAGATTTATGGGAGAGAAGTTATTGGATGGTCCAACTGCAAGGCCAATTGATGTTCCAACAGCAGTTGATTGATGAATGATCTGACAAATGGATAATATTGTGTTAGCATGAATTTACGTGGCATTGCCCCTAGACCAAAGTATAATTTCTCCACCTATAGAGACTGAGTATGTAAACCCCCACACACGTGTATAATCACTTTCTTTAGGTGTATCTCCGCTTTCTCTATCCCAAATCATCTTCCCGGCATTTGATATACCAAAATAATTAATTTTTAAATAATTGGTACATTTATAATATATATTAAGTGAAAATGAATTTTTAATAGGGGTGGACAACGGTTTATCCGAATCGTTCAAACCGCTCAATCCGCATATAAATGGGTGGTTTCGTAAACATAATGCGGGAGGATGCGGTTTGAAATATGACAAATTTGCGGGTTGCGGGGCAGGTCGCGGGTTAAACCCGCAACCCGCAAAAACTGCCCGCACTTTAATTATTATTATTACAGTTTTTTATATACCAACTTTGTAACTTTAATTATTATTATTATTTTTTATATACCAACTTATGTTCTCTATGACACTAAGATCCTTATTTTTAAGTATTTCTCAACTTTCTTAATGCTGTAGAATTATCAAGTCTTAAATTTGGTTTCTTATATGAATTTCATTGGTGACTCATCCACTTTTTCCTAATAAAATTTTCCTTTTGGTGGTCGATAGAGCTTCTAGTTTGATTATTGATTACTGAACTAGCAATTCTAATTGAGTACAACCTTTAATGCATTGATATACATTTTTTTCATGGAAAAAATGCTAGTGTAGGGTCTCTTTGTTTTGGGTACTTTCATTTAATGCATTGATATTCAATTTTTATTTGTAAACTCATCAGAAAATTGTTGTCAAATGATCACAAATATATAAAGTGAATCTGATGCCTAAATTCGATGGGAAAAAAAAATTCAAAAATTAATTTTTAAAGAAAAAAGTGTAAACCGCAAACCGCCCGCACATCTGCAAACCTTATTCGCATAAACCGCAAACCGCACTACGGGCGGTTGCGGGTTAACTTTTTCCCAAACCGCATAGATGCAGACGGATCAAAATCGAACCGCAAACCGCACAAAACCGATCCGCGAACACCCCTAGTTTTTAACCCGAAGGCCTGTGGGAGTTTCAATATCTCAATCTGAATTTTCTAAATTTTTTATTTTTTATTTAAAAAAAAAAAACTCAGCATTTATTGATTTGGTCAAAATCTCCTGATCAGCATTTATTAACTTTTTCAATCTACATGTCTTTTCACATGCTTGCATTTATTGATTTGGTCAAAATCTCCTGATTAGCATTTAAAATCCCCTCGTACAAATAATTATAGATACAATCCGTGTATAGTTACTGCAGTACCCTTTTTAACTTCTCTCATACACTATGGTTAGTGATAAGATTGTTAAATTATTTTCATAAGAAATCTTAAAAAACATAATTATATATTAAAAAAAATCTAAAATAAATATAAATATCTATAATATCCCGTGCATAGCACGGGTGATAGGCTAGTTATGATATACGAAGAATGTTTGGAACATAGAACAGAAAAAATAAAAATAAAATATCTCGTATAGTAAAATAGAAAATGCAATTTTAACAAGAGGTGAGTGATATTTTCATAAGAAAATTTATAAAATGCCTAGAATTGAGTCTAATTTTATGATCGGATTTTGTGTACATAAATAAATAAATAAATAAATAAAATTTGCTCTCATAATATATATAGTTGCAATAAATATAATATGAATTATATGCATGCATGTGGTGTGGAGGGAACAAAGTTACAGGCATGGACTTACAGTTGTGTGGAGGTTGTTTAGAATGGAAATGCCATCAGATTGAATGAAGTTGATCTTATGCTTCACATCAGCCTTCTTTATAAATGGCAGTCCTGTCTCACGGGCTTCTCTATTTGGGTCTCTTAAATTGGGATTCAATATTTGGTGCAAGAATCTTCTGTTGCCAAATAACCATGTCCAAGAATGGATCTAGGGGAGGCGGAGGGGGGTGGCCGCACCCTCAAAAATTTGAAAAATATCATATATTATACTAAAAAATTTAAAATAATTTAAAATTATAGGAGTTCACACTCCCAATTTTTTTTTAGATAATGTCAAAATTATATAGAGTAGCCCCCCAATTTTTTAAACTATTTGGAATTTTTTTTTTTTTTGAATTAGTTAACATATATAATAATCTATTTTAAATTTTTTAAATGATATCACACTTCTGAGCTTGCACCTCACATATTATTTTTTTTAATTTATTTATTTTGTTATTAGGCTTAATTTCTTTTGTTTTTATTTTTTTCTCATTATTATTTTTTGTTTGGAGTTAATTTTCTATTTTCTTTTTTCTTTTTTTTTCTGTTTTCATTTCATTTTTCAGTACTTCAACATAAAAACAAAAACAACTCAAAATACAAATATTTACATTAACACAAAAAAAAAAAACAAAAAACAAAAACACCATTCATTTTTTTTTTTACGGCTATACGCTGATTAAACTAAATATATTTCAAAAAAAAAAAAAAACAACAACCCTTCATTTTTTTTCCGGTCATACGCCGACCTCACTTACTCGCCTCTTCCACCGCTCTCTTCTTCTTTTTATCACCTTGGGCGACCCTTGACACCCTTGCCCCCGTGCTTTCGTCGAGAGCGACGACTCCACGCTGACTATCAAAGGCCAAGAACGACGTTGCTCCAAATCGGGCCATAGAGGTGGTCTTCCGTTTAAGCTCTTTATTTTCGGCCTTCAGTGCGCCTATTTCTGCTCGCGCATCCTTGTACATGCGCTGAAGCAGAGAGAGTTGGACGTTGACCTGATGGAGCTCACTCGTCCTGTTCTGCAATCGATGAGCCAATTTTGTGACTACAGTCACCATCTCAATACAGGACGTCAGTATGAAATGATTGGCTTCAATGTCTGATTGAGCTGCCATAATTTGCTCAATCGACATCGTAGGAAGGTTAGGCAGAGGAATGACAAGAAGAATAGGAGTAGGGGCACTTGGTCCAGCAGAGCTTATGGGATCGTTCAGGTCCGGAAACAGAGTGAGGAGACGGAATAGGGAGGCCATGTAGTAGGAGAGAGAGATGTAATCGAAAGGAGGGTCGTTTTTGGCAGCTTTTCTGCTTTGATCAGTCTCTCTGTTCTTTCTCTCTCACGAAGACGAAGAAATAGATGGAAGCGAATGAGGAAGAAGAAGGAGAAGAGAGTGATTAAGACAAAGACGAAGGAGAAGACGACAAGAGGGAGAGAGAGCCAAGGCCGTTGATTGACCTGTCTCGCTTTTGTCGGTCAGCTGACGCAAAAGCGAGGACGTATGTCCGACGCGATTTTCAACGGACACGACAGAGGCGCGCAAATCATATATATATATATATATATATATGTATATATGTTTTGATTATTCAAATTGGTGATGATGGTTTAATATTTTAGTTCAATATGTATATATAGTTCAATATTTTATCGTAACATTATTGATTTTTTTTTATGTTAGTAGAAATTGGTATTGAATTTCAAATTTTATTGGTTAGAGGTTAAAAGTACTTTGGCCCCCCCAGAGTCATAATCCTGGATCCATCCCTGACCATGTCCATCTGTCTCAATTCACTCATTGTCATAACATCATATGAGCATTTTAAGATGTGAAAATCTCAATGGTTATAAGTAAATTGGAACAGGAGAAAAGAATTATTTAAGAACAGAGGATCCTTACACCAATATTTGATATAATATTAAGTATCAAATGGGTAGGGGTTCACCTAGAATTTATGGAGATGTTCTACTTCTAACAACTAATGGAAAAGTCTAGACACCCATAAAAAAATATGAGAAAATTATTTAGAATTTCAGATTTAGAGTATAGATTTAATTTTTTATAATGAGATTATTTCATGAATGAATCTTGATTTTAAATTTTAAATTCTATATAGTTTCTAGTATTTTTTATGAGTATGTAGACGTACTGATTACTAATACATATTTAACTACAGCAGTGCTACGTAGCTCGAATCCCCCGAATCCCACTACGACGCCGTTTTTGCTCTTTTATTTTTATTTATTTATTTTGTTTTTGCAGATCAGAAGAACGAACGAAGAAGAAGAAGAAGAAGAAGAAGAAGGAAGAAGGAAGAAAGGAGGAGGAGGAAGAAGGGAGGAGGAGGAGGAGGGACTAGAGGGGGCATAATATTCGGGGGAGGAGGAGGCGGAGGCGGAGACGGCGGTCGGAGCTGGAGCTGCTGCTGCTGCGACGAGCTGGCAGTGAGGCGACGACGGCGGGCGGCGAGGCTCGCAGCCCTTTTCTTCCTTCTTCTTCTCTCTTTCTCTCCCTCTCCCTCTCCCTCTCCCTCTTCCCCCTGCGTTTCAATTTCAGACTGAAAATGGAGGAAAAAAAAAGAAAAGGAAAAAAAAAAAACCTAATGCCCAAAACGACGTCGTTTTGGACATTAGGGGGATTAGGGGGGAAGGATTTTCGAGCTCTCAAACATTATTCATTTAACTAACACATGCCAATCCAACCTATAGAAAAAGCTGACACTAGTGCTCTTTTTTTTTTTTTTTTCTTTTTTTAACTTATTTTTTATATTTAGTGAGTTTTTTTTATAACTTTGAGTAAATTTTTTATTTTTATTTTTTAGGTCAGTTTATACAAATGATTTTTTTTAAAAATAATTTTAAAAAAAAAAAAAGAAGAGAGTTTACTTTAAACAAAAATAAGTCAAATTTTGTCCAAAAAAAACGTAATACAGTTTACTTAAATTTGTTACTAGTATCTAAATTTTCAAAAATTTATGATCATCCAATCTAAATAGACCTTAAAAAATTACTCAAAATTAGCAAAGACAAAATAGGTAAAAATAGTCAATAGACCTATTTTAGTATGGTTAAAAAAGTTGTGTTTGGAAAATTGACCTTTTTTTTGTAGTTGATTTGATAATTATGAAAAAAAATAAAATGATTATAATTTAGATGTGAAATTTTATCTTATTAGTTATTTTAGCTTATTTTGTCTTTATTAAATATTTTAGCTCAAACCTAGCTTTCCAAATAGGGCCTAAATGATCAAAATAAGTTGAAAAAATAAGTCAATTTATAAATTATAGCCAAAAAATTTGGTCAAATCCCCCTTATAATAAAATTTTAATGTTTTAAGGACAAGCATAAACAAATTTCTTTGAAAAGTCTGACATATACTATTATTATCAAAATATTAAACTTTAAAATAATATAACTTTTGATGTAGATGTAGATTTTTAATAAAATCAGTGTGTTTAGTTTGAGTTTCCTGAATTTAATTTTTTGAAAACTGAATTTTTTGATTTTCGTGTTTCTTTGTTTTTAGTGAATATTTTTAAAATTTTAAACATTTTTTTTACTTTTTTTACTTTTTTTAAATTGTTTTTTTTTTACTTTTTTACATTTTTTTACTTTTTAAAAATTTTAAAAGAAAACCAAATCAAACAGGTTTTTTAAATTTTGGAAAAAAAAATACAATTTATTTTGGAGATAAACCAATAGAAGCCATACCATTCCTTGTACTTATTGAAAGAAGCTTCTCTGAGTTCCTTCAGTTGCGGATGCTCTCGGGGATAGCCAGTAGTTTCCACAATGTACTGCAAAGTTGGCCATCATACATTTTTTAGAGCTTAATCCTAAAGAAGTTATGTGTTCAATTTCCCTTAAGGAGGTTGAATTAAGAGTGTGCAAGCACTTGGGTGCTTTACTAAGGGTGGGGAGATTTTCTCCCATAAGTGCTAATCTAATAACTAATAACTAACATTTATCGATCCAAAAGAAAAAGAAAAAAAAATGCTAAGTCCTTTCAAGGACATTTGATAAAATTAGAACGGTATATAGAATCAATATGTTAGAATTAGAATTACAATATGAGATAGATTTTTTGACCGACAATATGAGAAAGTTTGATAGATTAAAGTGCACACATAGTTTTTGTTATTATTTTATATACATTAATAACATTTTTATTTAGTGAAAAGGAGAAAGGGTGGCGGGAAGTGAAACCCATGGTAAGACTTGAAATCCACATCTCAAAGTTTGTTAAGATCATGTAAGAATGGTAGAAATGAATAAGTTAAATCAGTGATAAGTAGTATAACTAGCTGAATTATATTTTTTTTTATAATAATAAATTTATCACTTAAAATTGAATACTATAACTTTTTGATAAATAAATTCAGTCCACAAACCGTCTCTTAACAACCCTAAATAATAAGTCAGCCAAATTCTGCTTTGCCAAGTGCTGCATTGCAAACCAATTCAACGTTGGTTTGCCAAAACCGCTTTGTAAGGAATTGTTAGTTTAAAACCAACCTATATTTTTGTTAGACAATCTTCATTGTAAATAATTAATTCTGTTTGTATACTTAACAACAAACAGAATATAAAAGAAATAAAGGAAATGAGAGAAAAATGTTTGATTACAAAAATCAAATTAGAAATAGAATTAAATAAATAAAAAACAGATTTTATTTTGTTACCAAAACAAGATGAAAATCTGATTTAAATAAATAATAATAAAACAGAAAATAAATAAATAACTTACTTGATTAATATCTTGAATATTGTTCTGATCAAGTCTGGTGTTTGACACTGTGTCCTTAAGACAGATTCGTCCTCTCCGCGGTACTTTCAGAATATGGACGTCTATCTCCCAAGAAGAAATGATCAACTACAAACAATAGCAGCACTACAAATTGTTTGCCTAACGAACACACTAAGTGTTTATACTCTCTCACAGAAGAAAATAATGCAGCAATATGAAGAGAATGTTTGCAGAATTATGAAGGACGAAAATTAGAGTTACCAAATCCAAATGAGGGCTGTCCTATTTATAGATGAAGTGGTGGCTGCTGGTTTTGGATTAAACAAGTGCAAACCTGTTTTGAACAGGTATGAAACCTGTTTGGTTTTGAATTTAAACAGATTTGAATCTGTTGGGTTCACAATTCAAACAGATAAAAACGGGAAGGGGCCTGTTTGGGTATATAGTAAAACCGGACCAGTTTATTTCCGGAATTAATTTGAATTCTGAATTTTATTTTACCAAAAAATAAAATTAAATTCAAATATTTTTTGGCTCAAAAAAATATGTATTGGGCCAAACAAGCCCAACCCAACCTCACACCTCATACCACGCACCCGCGCCAAAGCCCAGCCCAACCCGACCGGATGGACGGCGGCGGCGGCGCTCGCGCGTGTGTGGTGATTTTTGGGTCCAGTGGGTTTAGCCCATTTTGCCCATAACCTCCTTCTCTAAAACACTTGGGTACCCCTTGGGGCACACCCCAAGTTCCAATCCCATGCCTTATAAACCCATTCAAAACTTCCCACCAAATCAATGTGGGACAAGCCTTATTCAAACCTTTAAGGATTTTCCACCAAAACTCCATTTCCATGGAGCATACTTTGGCTTCAATTTTCTATTCACTCGGTAATAGTTTTGAGCAACCAAATATACCACGTGAATCACAACACGGCATAGAATGCGTTACCACTTTAACCCGCGACAAACGACGCACGGGGCCTACCTAAAAAATAGACCAAACTTTAGGAAAAAATTCTGGTTTTACCCATCCAACAATCCCCCACATGAATGGAATTTGATGACAATGGAAATGCAACAATATGCAGACTTTATTGAAAGAGTATAAGTCGAAAATATCTTGCATCAGAATAGGTAGCTTTTGGCCTTGAACCTTCCCTAGTGATAACCTATCGGACTTACTGGCTAACCAATGGACGCAATGCCTTGAATTGTTCAGCCGTTTGTGTAAGCCAAGACAATAGTTTCACACAAAATATCTTCTAACACATCGTGATTCTCACTGTTGTGTTTATTTTGGCCTTGAACGCTCTTGGTTTTCATGAGTGTTTCTAGAGAATTGAGCCTCTTCATTTTCATAGAACCGGCCCCAGTTCGATACTCATATAGGTGATTCTTATTGTAAGTATCTCTTAATACTTATCTTGATTTTTATACCTAAATCAAGATATAAGTAATCATTAAAAGCAAAGCTTATCCTTATACTCCTGCAGACAACATATGTTGCAGATATCACTCTCACCATAGGAATGGGTGAATAATTTTAATCCCTTGGTGGTTTCTGGCGAGCCATACATAACTTAGTTGTCCCTTTGAACTTAGTTCTTGGGATCTCTAGTCATATAAGTAGGGTTACCATTATGACGACTCTTATGTAATAGGCTTTAATCCCATCCCCTTCGATGAACTATACACTAACTCTTTTGTCAAACCTTTTGTTAACGGATCCGCAATATTCTATTTAGATTTTATATAATCTATTGAGATTATTCCATTTGACAACAATTGCCTTACGGTATTATGTTGACGACGAATATGTCGTGACTTACCGTTATACATATGATTCTGTGCCCTGCCTATTGCAGATTGACTATCACAATGAATACAAATAGCTGGCACAAGTTTTGGCCACATTGGAATGTTTTCTAAGAAGTGACGAAGCCATTCTGCTTCTTCTCCTGCTTTGTCTAAAGCAATGAACTCGGATTCCATTGTGAATCGCGCAATGTATGTTTGTTTCGTGGATTTCTAAGAAACAGCAGCGCCTCCCAGAGTAAAGATATATCCACTTGTGGATTTTGAATCTTTAGTATCTGATATCCAATTTGCATCACAATAACCTTCAAGTACTACTGGATATCGAGTAAAGTTCAAACCATGACCACGGGGTGAATCTTAGATATCTAAGAACCCGAATGATCGCCTTCCAATGGTCATCTCCAGGGTTACTAGTGTATCTACTCAATTTACTGATAGCATAAACTATATCAGGACAAGTACAATTCATTAGATACATTAGGCTTCCAATGATTTGGGAGTATTTTAACTGAGACACCGCATCACCTTTATTTTTTGATAAATAAAGATTGACGTCTACAGGTGTTCTAGCTAAATTCATATCATCCTTGATAAATTTTAAGAATTTTCTCAATATAATGAGATTGAGATAATGCATATCCGTCAGATGTTTTAGTAATTTTCATTCATAATATAACATCTGCGACCCCCATATCTTTCATATCAAATCTTTTGTTAAGCATTTGCTTAGTTGATTTGATCATGTTTTGACTACTTCCAATGATAAACATGTCATCTACATAAAGACAAACTTTGACATACCCTTGGTTAGTGTTTTTAACATAGACGCATTTGTCACATTCGTTTATCTTAAACCCATTAGTAAGCATTGCATGATCAAATTCTTCATGCCATTGCTTAGGTGCTTGTTTTAATCCATAAAAAAGACTTTACAAGCCGACAAACTTTCTTTTCTTGCCCCGACACTACAAACCCTTCGGGTTGCTCCATACACTACTAAAGAAAGGGCCTTTTGAGTCGGTTTTTTGAGTCGGCAAATTTTACCGTCGCAAAAGGTAGTCTTTTTGAGACAGCACAGAGTTACCGACTCAAATACCAAACCTTTAGCGTCGGCACCGTTGGCCGACACAAAAAATTAATATTTGATAGCATTATTTGAGTCGGTTGAATTTACCGACGCAAAAGATAGACCTTTTGAGTCGGCATAGACCTTTTGCGTCGACAAATTTGTGCCGACGTAAAAAATTAGACCTTTTTGTGTCGGCAATTGATGCCGTAGCAAAAAAAAAAAATTTATAGCCAAGATATATATATATATATATATTTACTTGATTATACTTAATAAATATATTTATTTATACATATACTTTATATTAATATTGAGTGTATATACTATAAATAATATATATCTCATTTAATATCTGAAAGAGATATGGTGGTGAAGTGGACTTAGTGCGGTGACTTTGGGTCAAATCGTGCAAATGGAGTGTGTTCGAAACTTGGGAGCCTCAATAAGAAAATTATGGGTTAAATTTTTTAAAACATTTAACCACTTTTTGAGTCGGCAATCTACCGTCTCAAAAAATTAAAACTTTTTGCGTCGGCAAATCAAAAACTTTTTGCGACCCCACCATTTTCGTCCCTTGAGTTGCCGTCGAAATGCCGTCGCAAAAAGTTTTTGCATCGGCAAATACGCTATTTGCGACGGCACGCTGCCGACTCAAAAGCCTTGTTTTCTAGTAGTGATATAGATCTCTTCATTTAGATCACCGTTTTAAGAAAGTTGTTTTTAACATCCATTTGATGTATTTCTAAATTAAACAACGCTGCTATAGAAATAAGCATGCAAATGGATGTTATTCTTGTCACGGGGAATATGTGACAAAATAGTCCAGACCTTCCTTTTGTCTGTAACCTTTAATTACAAGTCTTGCTTTATACTTGTCTATTGAACCATTTGCTTTCATTTTTCTCTTAAATATCCATTTATATCCAAGAGGTTTAGAACCTGGTGGAAGATCCACCAATTCTCAAGTATGATTTTGCATAATAGACTCAATTTCATTATTAACAACCTCTTTCCACAAAGGTGCTTTAGGACTTGTCATTGCTGCCTTAAAGCTTTGAGGTTCATTTTCTAACAGGTATGTCAGAAAATCTGGACCAAAGGTTTTTGATGTTCTCGCTCTCTTACTTCGTCTTGGTTCATCATTAGTTAAATCATGTTGGTCAAGACCCTTACTAGTCTCTTATGTTTGATTGTCATTAGTCCCTTGACTTTGTGTACAATCATAAGTTCTTTTCTGTGAACTTAATTCCTGTCCTTTCTTGTAAGGAAAGACATGTTTAAAAAACACAACATTTCTTGACTCTATAATAGTGTTCACATTTATATAAGGTATTTCTGATTTATAAGTCAGAAACCGATATGTACTACTGTTCTGAGCATAATCAATAAACACACAATCTACTGTTTTTGGTCCAATTTTAGTCTTTTTAGGAACAGGAACTTCAACTTTTGCCAAACATCTCCACACTTTTAAGTATTTGTAGGAAGGCGGTCGACCTTTCCACAATTTATAAGAAATGCTTTTGGTTTTCTTGTGGGGTATTCTGTTAAGAACATAATTAGCAGACAATATTGCTTCCCCCCACAAGTTCTGTGGTAATCTTGAACTTAGTAACATGGCATTCATCATTTCTTTTAGGGTTCTATTCTTTCTTTCAGCAAGTCCATTTTGCCGAGGAGAATAGGGTGCTGTAATTTGGTAAATAATGCCATGTTGTGCACAAAATTCATTTAATGGTGCATTATATTCACCACCCATATCACTTCTAATATAAAACAAAATATAATATCCATCACTTGTTGTCTATGATGTGCTTGATTCATAAATATCAAATCAAGATTCATAAATTTCAAATGAAAACTCCAAAATAATTATTACAGCCTGGTTTGGCTTATACTATATAAGCCAAAAAGTCAAAAAGTTACTCCAAAATCCAAAAAGATATCACTATTCACCCCAAAAAAAAAAATTTAATTTTTTTCTGCCCAAGTACACACCGAATTGACAACAAGCCAGTTGCTGTGCAGCGGCAGTGCACCTAAATGAAAGGATTGGGTGTGATTTGCACACACACCGCTGTTCGGCCTGTGGGGCCTATCACGGATTCCGTTTTGATAATCTGAACCGTTAAATGTGTAGAACTCGTCGAGTACTATATGTCTGCAAAAAATCACATTGATCGGATATCGATAACTATATGATCAAATCAGTTATGTACAACAAATGGATGGTGTTATAATTAATGATTGAAAAATAAATAAGTCTGATCAGATAGCTATTGATATCCGATTAACGTGACTTTTTATAGATACATAGTGTTCGACGAGTTACACACATTGAACGGTTCAGATTATTAAAATGGGACCTGTGATGACCCCCACGGGCCAAACAAAACCGTCCAGTGCTTTGTACAAAAATTAGGCAATAATTTCCATAGCCAATTCACTCCAGCCGGTTGTACGGCTGGGGCCCACCTCTCACTAATCATCTCTTACACACTTTTTTTATACAATATTTTAATACACATTTTTCCATAAAAAGTCAAAAAGTTAACCCAAACCTCCATATTTTTTTCTCAACTTTTTTAGTCCAAAAAGACAAAAAGTGCACTTTTTAGGACACCCCAAACCAGCCTTAATGTTTTAACAAAATCATATTCTCATAAAAATTTTGCCTAAGAATTGAACAAATCAAAAATCTCATTTGATTGTATAAATTCTTACAACTCAATTATGAATAAGTAACACTGTCATAAAAAATATTTGTGATAAAAGAAAACTAAATTATCTCTTCTAATGCAAGAGATACACTCCCATAATAAAAAATGGTTTATAGTTTAACAAATTCTACTACGCAAGTAAAATAATGATTGACAACTTCTTATGTCACAACTTCAACAAATAATAATCCACATAAAGATTTCTCAAAATTACTTCCAATTAAATGGAACGATATAACTACATACATCTTCATGTTTAAATTTCTCTGGTGTTTAAATACCCATTCAAAATTGATTAGACATACTCAAATTAATCTATTTATGTACAAAATGAACATATCAATTATCATTCCAAATCACATGAGATTATTTTTAAGAAATAACTTGAGTTGATATCAATACATGCATATCAAACGCATCAAATAAAAGAATAAATTAACAAAATAAATTTATCATGCATGATCTCAAAACTTGCATCATGAGATAAAAAGATTCTCAACCCAAAAAACCAACATAAGTAAACCAACACGTTTTAAACTATTAACTCCAAAATCGACAAAACATACCTTGATTTAATCAGTTTGATTTGTACACAAATAAACTAATTATATATATATAAACATTAAAATGTTTTTGTGAATATATATATATTATATTTTTCCTAGTCATATGCAGAAACTATTCGCAATTACAAATCCACACACAGAAAATTAAAAAAAAATGATTCAAAAAATCAATAAGTAAAATAAACTTGCCACAAAGGTTTCTTCGTAATAAAAATTAAATTAGTTTGTAAAACTAATATTTTACTCCAGAAGCAAATTCTTCCATGTATACTCACGATGAACTATGATAAAGTCAAAAGAATTAACACCTTTTCACAAAAGGTTCAAAATTAAGTGGTCTTCCAAACGAAACCGTAAGTCACGTACAAAATTTACAGATTATGACCGAGACACAAAGTTACATGATTGATTAACAAAATTAATTTTCTAATTACTAAAACCAGAAAATAAATTATAACACAAAATAATTTTATTTTCTTTGTTACTAAAACTAGAAAATAAAATACCACAAATTAATTTTCTAGTTACTAAAACCAGAAAAATAAAATACTACAATAATTTTCTGTGACACCAAATAATATTCTGCAATTGTTAATGACACCAGTATATTACTACTAGTTGTCAAAGAAAATAGACAGTATATTACTACTATCTGTCAAATAGTTTATAATACTATTTGTATTTTCCAACTAGAATATCACTTTGAAAACACAGAAAATTAAATACAATGAAGACACAAAAAATAATCTGTCTTAAGATTGTTGGACAATCTTCACTGTAAATAATTAATTATGTTTGTGTACTTAACAACAAACAGAATATAAAAGAAATAAAAGAAAGGAAAGAAAAATGTTTGATTACAAAAATCAAATTAGAAATAGAATTAAATAAATAAAAAACAGATTTTATTTTCTTACCAAAATAAGATTAAAATCCGATTTAAATAAATAACAATAAAACAGAAAATAAATAAATAAATAACTTACTTGATTAATATCTTGAATATTATTCTGATCAAGTCCAGTGTTTGACACTGGGTCCTTAAGACAGATTCGTCCTCTTCGCGGTGCCTTCAGAATATGGACGTCTATCTCTCAGGATGAAATGATCAACTACAAACAATAGCAGCACTACAAATTGTTTTCCTAACGAACACACTAAGTGTTTATACTCTCTCACAGAAGAAAATAATGCAGCAATATGAAGATAATGTTTGTAGAATTATGAAGGACGAAAATTAGAGTTACTGTAGACACCCCATTTTTGACCGACCTTAAGGCTCAGACGTCACCGATTGAGCGCTCGGTGATGTTGCATACTGTGCTCATTCAGCAGTCTCAGAGTCGCGGCGTGCGCCCCGCCTCCGAACTTCCGAATCCTCTTCTGTGCCTTGTCTCGGTTTGCGAACCAGACTCGGTTTTCTCTGTTTTCTTTCCTGAGGGAAGGGAGTGGTCCTGTAGACTATATCCCGGTGGCCGTGAGCTACTTTTCGTGGCCGTAGGTCATTTTGCCCATTTCGGAGCCCGGTTCCCGGTTTTCGGGCCGTCAGGCCGTGTGCCTCGGCTCGGGACCGCCCAACCATCTCCGATTTCTCCGGTTCTTGGCTAGTATCTCTGTTTCATCATAACAGAGCACACTGGGGCCCCCGATGCCCACTTCGTGGCCATATGCTACTTTTGGTGCTCATAGCCGGTTTTCGGGACCCCGAACCGCGCGGTTTTGGCCCCGAGCATTCATTTTGTATCGATTTTCTCTGATTTTTGGCAGGAACCTCTGTTTTGTCATTCCGAGGGACACTGGAGTTGCAGATATCCACTTCGCTGCCGAACACCACTTCCGGCACCCGCAGCCCATTTTCGGGATCCCGAATGGCTCGGTTTTGGCCCCGAGCGTTCATTTCTCATTAGTTTTTGTTCAATTTTGGCAGGTATCTCTGTTTCAATACCAGGAAGATCACTGGAGGGTAGGAGGCCAGCAATTATCCCAGATAACCAGTTTCGCTCCTCCGGAGCCCGTTTTGCCCACTTCCGGGCCAATGTTGAACACCCTGGGGGTATTTTCTTCCAACCAAAGCTACATATCTGTGATCAGGGGACATGGGAGGACCCTAAAAACTACTGGTCAGCCAGAAATTCCAGGTTTCATTTTTGAGCCCCTCCTTCCAGCTCTATGTTGTGGCTCCTGCTTCAGTGTTGCCAAATTTCAACCTTGGATCCTTGTTCCACACATCTTGGAGGACACAAAAAGTTGGTGGTCGGCCAGCAATTGTTGACTTCATTTTTGAGCCCCTCCTTCCAGCTCTATGTTGTGGCTCCTGCTTCAGAGTTGCCAGATTCCGACCTTGGGGCCTTGTTCTACACACATGGAGGACACTACTGTATGGTGGTCGGCCAGAAATTCTTGAGGTCATTTTTGGGGCATGGCCGGCCGGCCAGGGGGAGTGGCTGGCCGACCAGGTGGGGTGGCCGGCCGGCCACCTTGCAGAAAACCACCTGGCCGGCCGGATTCTTGCTTTCCAGCTCAGCACAGTTGTCCGGATTTTTTTGCAAAATATCTCCCCCATCCGGGGGATATTTTGGGAGGGAAAGCTTGGATGCTTTGCCCTCCCCTTTTACACCTTGTTTTGCCTATTTAAAGGAACCAAGGGCTCCTTTGCCTAGGTTACAAAAAATTTCTCTCAAGAACACCTCTCCCAAATCCTTGATCTCCATAGCCTAATTCTCAAAAAACTTCCAAGCTCCCTAGGCAATTCCTTCATCAACCCCTAGCCTCACCATTCCAACTTTGATTCCAGCAGCTAGGAAGTGAATTTCAGAGGTTGAGAAGCCACGAATCCAAGCCAAGAAGCAAAGAAAGACAAGTCTTCAAGGGTAAGTATTCAAAACCAACTTTTAGGGCTTTTTCTTGATCCTTTTTTATACTCTAATTGGTTGAGAATTGGGGCTCCGACCCCTACTGCTTTTGTGCTCATTTTGAGCCCCTCTACAACATTGTAGAAGGGCTCAACTTCATTTGGCCATTGTATATACTAGTTCCTTCAATATTCACAAAGTTTGTCACATTTTTGCATGCTAAAATTGACCTATTTGTGTTGGTTTTTAGGGGTCCGAACCCTACTTCTTTCTTGCTTATTTTGAGCCCCTCTACAACATTGTAGAGGAGCTCAACTTCATTTGGCCATTATATCTACTAGTTCCTTCAATTTCATCAAGTATGCCATATTTTGCATCCAATTTTTGACCTATTTGTGTTTGTTTTTGGGACTTCGACCCTACTGATTTTAGTCTTTTTTTGACCCCCTTTACATGTTTCATGAAGAAGGTTTTGTCATTTGGTGTGTGCTTTGCATGTCTCTTGTTATAGCCTTTTTTTGAGCTCCATTTTGCATGGAATTATTAGCATGATTTTATTCTGATTTTGGGGTTACCATAAACTGACATATGCTTATCTTTGGGCCCTCTTCAGTGTTGTAGAAGAAAATTTTTCTATTTGAATTTTCTATATACTACTTGCTTTGAAAATCCTCTCTTTTACCGTATTCTTGCGAGCTATTGTTGCCATATCTATGCTTGCATTTTGGCCATGTTTATTACTGAAAAAATGTCATATTTGGGACTGCCTTGCTACTGTTTTTTCTGTCAAGTGCCAATTTTGCATGTTTAGCATGGCCGTAGGCCATTTCGGGCACTTAGAATCGCATTTCGGGATGATTGCATGCATCGTTTGTCATTTCATATCATTCCGGGGCTGTCTTCCCCTTCATTTAGGGGCTGAAATTTGGTTTGCAT
>JAPPVO010006966.1:0-17431 GCA_030407325.1 Camellia japonica
AGGTCGCGTTTGAGTTGCTCTCTTTAAGGCTTGTACTTCTTTACTCAGCATTTTGTTTCAAACATGCTTTTGAAGTTGCACTTGTCCTGCATTGTTATGCACACTACTTGCATTGTTGTGCACGTTTCACTGGCATTGCCATGCCCCCATACTTTGCATGCGTCGTCACGCACGTTTCACTTGCATTGCTATGCACTTTTCCATCGGCACCATATTGTAGACGCGCCCGAACGTCCCGGGAAAATCCCGTTTTGTTCATTGGGCTTACTACAGTTCGGACTCCATGTCACAGTTCTGAATCTAAACTCACAGAGTGCAATGCAAGATCGATAAATCACCAAAGAGTCCAAATCCGACAAATCGTTTTGAAAAGCTGATTTGTAGAAAGAACTGCCAAACATGGACTGCTTTGCCAGATACAGAGTCGCCACCTAAATATTTTATTTTTGGAAAATTTAGGAAACCCTGACTTGTGCCTAAGGCCACGTGTCCGTCATCACCAAAGTTGCCTCGGCTCAGGAACTTGGGTACGACAGGGGAAAGTCATGCAATGAGCACCCCCGCTCGCCCGATCAAAGATCGGCCTTTACTAAACATGATATCTTGTTTTTGAAAACATATGTGCTCTTATTCCGATTTATTAGCCTAGAATTGCTACGTGATGCGCACAGTATACAAGTATAGACTGGATCGTCTAAGTTGGAACAAAACATCTCATGTTTGTTTTTTAAAACGGTTTGCTACTCGCAAGTAGGCTAAAATGCGGATTTTGCCACCCTCAAGTGGACTTAGAAAACATGGTGATTTGCCACTCTCAAGTGGGCTTAAAACTCGCAATCGATGAATTGTTCCAATTTAAATAATCCAACCTTCACCCATAGGCATTCAGGCAGGTATATCACATAAGCAGTTAGCCTCATGGCAAGCATGCTATCATGGCAGTCACTCACACACATGCAAGGATGCTAAAGCATAAACACTCACCGAGTACTCCAAGCCAAAACAAAAGCTATGTTAGAAATCAATGCATGATCCTAGCTATGTCAAGAATGCCTAATGCAACACATACAAAATGCAACTAAGATAGGCTCGGCTATTCTAAATTGTCATGTGAAATGCAATTTGATACATGTATTCAACAAGAATTGAAATACAATGCAGTTAGTATGATGCACCGAGCCCAGTGCATGCAAGACAGATGAATGGATGCAATCATGCGAGCATAAGGATGCTAATTGAAACATGCCCTAAAACTAACCATCATAAGCTGGTAAATAAAAGGGAGAAAGACGTGGGGTTGGAAGACATGCATCACACACACGCATACTTATTACAACAGTTGGCCCTCTCGACGGAGGGTCCGAATAAATAATACAACGCCAACTAGCTAATCTAAGCTAATCTAATTGAGCTAGTTATTACACAACCAAAATGAATAATAAATTACAGCTAATTACTACACAACTCTAATTAATTAACAAACTAACTAAGTAAGCAATTAAACTAGCATGCAAACTACATGAATGCAGACTGCCTCAGCTCTGTGTTGAATGATAAAGGATGCATGCATGCTTGAGTCGCCTTGTCGGGAAATCCGTCGCGATGCCCCGGCTTGCCTTTGTTTGCAATTGATTTCAGAAATTTGCACAAAGCTCCAGAGAGATGAAACTCCACCCCGGGAAACTGTGGGAAGGCTGCTGACCAGCTTATAGGCATGGGAGACCAACTACCGACCACCTTTTGTGGTGGAAACCAAAGAAGGTGGTCAACCTGCCAGAAAACCTGGTCGGCCGACTAGTTTATTCTCCTGGATTCTGTTTTTCTGCAACAAAGGGAAAGAGAGAGGCACGACAAGGTATTTGCAACACATGTGTGCATGACCACTCTCCCGTCATTGCATAAGCTCTAGGGAGTGTAGTCCTCGACCTCGGGCCACCGGTCACGCATCTCGATGCATGATGGCCGAGGAGTCGAATTGCACGACTCAATGTGAAATGAATGCACATACAAGCACCTAAAGCCAACAACTCCGTCATGGGTAGTCAAGAGTGTCGGCGACCCGGAATCGAGGCACGTTTCGTCACTTTGAGTACGAAACGTCCCTCGTTTCCCGTGTTCGGACTAACTCCTATTCCAAACACAATGCAACAAACAATGGCATGCACAATGCGACTTTAAGTATGCAACCTAAATGCTATGCAACTAAGTGATGCAAACATGCAAAGGATGACATGCAAACATGCAACTACCGTACACAATGCTATGAACTAACAATGGCATACTCAATGCACGTGATACTTAGCATACACAATGCACCTAACAACTAACATACACAATGAGATGAACAAGGCATGCACAATGCAATGATCAATCATGCGACAATGTGCATACTCAATGCTATGGAATACAATGACATACTCAATGCAAAAATGGACTTAAACCAAAATGACTGGGCCTCAGCCACACCCAAAAGTGGCCAAAGATGATGAAAACAGGCTCCAAAACTATGCAAACATGCACAATGCAAGGACCTAAGCCCAAGGGCACAAAATACAACTCTACAAAAGCATTGAAAGGATGAAATATGGCATACAATGACACATGTTCCAGCTCTGAAATGACATACAAAATGGCTCCGAATCATGCAAACAACTCACACAATGCATGTTGAAAGGCTCAAGTACCGAAGCTAGTGAAGCACATTACACTAGAGGCATGCAAGGCGATGCTCAAATGACAAAACCAACTCCAAACAGACCTTAAGCAGGCCCAAAACAGTGGCAAAATGAGCCAAGATGGTGGCTTGAAAGGCATAAGAATGAAGCTCAATGCAAAGGCTCATAAATGGGGTATAATGATGCAACTCTCAAACACATTGAAAGAGTGACAAACATGAGGATATGGCCAAGAAATAAACCCTGAAATATAATGCTCAATGATGCTAAAATATGCAAACACCTCAAGTTAAGCATGCAAGGAAAAAAAACTCAAGGCTAAGCAAGGCTATTACACTACAACCATACATGGCAAGCATCATTCGACCAAGGGACCTCAAAACAGTGCTAAGGCAGCCCAAAATATGAACAAAATCAGTTTGGAGCATGGCCAAAATATGCTAGCATAGAGGGCCAAAACAACATGCATTATAAGCTAGTGAACATGATTTACACTACAAGCATGTGAAGCATATGAGAGGCTACCAAACCAGCCAAAAACAGAATCATGGCATGCCAAATGATGGCCAAAAACCCACTGAAACATGACCAATACATGCAAGAATGAGGTGTTACTTTGATAGGCTATGCAAGGGATTGTTCTACACATGCAAGAGGCAAACAAAAGGTGACCAAACCATCCTAGACAGAGTCTAGGCAGGTCCTAAAAGTCACTAAAAAGGCCTGAACCAAGGCTAGGAAGTGTGGAAATATATGCTCCCTTGGAAAGCCAAAAATGCAAGCAAACAAGGCAAAAGAGAGAGGTCACCCCTCTCTGATTTTGGCCCTCAAAACCACATGCCAACCACTGAAAATCTGCTGGATTTAGTGGCTAAAGGGCCAAGCAAATCTCAATACAAAGGTCTCATGGCATGGCTCAAAACAAGGCTAAATAGAGCATGCAAGAGGGTAGATGACCCCCAACACCAAAAGAGCCTTAAACAAACATGAAAATCACTTAAATATGAACTTTTTTCCAGTTGACAACAAAGCTCAAATAAGCATACAAATGAGGCTAAGAGAAGGATCAAAATAATGCTTAAAAGAGGGAAAGTGATTACCCTTGAAGCTCAGCAAAACCAGCAAACTTTGGAACCAAAAACCAGCTTTTACCTCTGAAAACAACCTCCAAGAACCTCAAATCAATGGTGGAAGTGTATGGCTATGAGGTGTAGTGTAAAAGGGTCAAGAACAATGCACCTTATGAGCCAAAATATAGAGATATGGAGAGATATGTATTGTTTTGCCTTAGAGAAATTCTCAACCTGGTATAAGGAGAGGAGGCCTCTCTTATAGAGTTTCAAGCCAAAGCTTCTCCAAGAAGCTAAAAACTTGGTTGCAAATCCTCCATACACGTGTATGGAGGATCAGTCTGTGCCTTCCAGCTGGCACAACTGGCATGCACTCAGACAGACAAAACATGAGGAAGCTGGACGACCAGAAGAGGTGGTCGGCCGACCACTTTCCCTGGTTGGCTGACCAGGGCAAGTGGTCTCCCACAAAACAAGGTGGTCAGCAGGCACAATAGGTGGTCTCCACATTGAAAGCAAGTCAGTGGTATGGTGGGAGACTAGTAAATGTGGCCCAAAGACCAAGAAAACTAGTTTCCTGAGCAAAAAATCGGCTGGCAGAGAGAGAAGTGGTTTCCAAGGGAAATGCTGGTCTCCCACCCTTGTACCACCTTCTAAACAGGGAAAACAAGGGTTGTGCCAAAAAAGAACCAACACGGATGCAAAACGAGAGTTCGGCAGGCAAAGCGCGCGGCCGGGTGCCCCGAAAACTGGCTGTTGAGCACCAAAAGTGGCGTACGACCACAAAAGTGGTCTCCCGGGCCACAGTGTCCCTCTAGACAGAGAAAACAAGGTGTGCTCCAAAAACCGGAGCAAACGGAGAATGTTAAGCGGTCCCGAGCCGAGGCGCACGGCCGACGGCCCCAAAAATTGAAAACTAGTCTCCAAACGGGAACAGTGGCCTACGACCACGAAAAGTAGTCTACGACCACTGAGAGATGGTCTGCAAGACCTCTCCCTCCCTTCGGGAAGAGAAAACAAGGCCTGGTCTGCAAACCAAGTCAAAGCACAAAAGAGTTTAGAGGCCCGGAGGCAAGGCTCTCAGCCAGAACTCCGAAACTTCAGAATGAGCACAACATGCACCATCACCGAGAGCTCAATTGATGACGTCTGAGTCTTATGGTCGGTCAAAAATGGGGTGTCTACAGTTGCCCCTCTTTGACAGAACTCGAAAGTCATAAGTGACGGGAGTGAATGTCAAAGCCCAGAGATGACTCATTTTTGACAAGGCCAAAGACTTAGACAAACAGGCGAGATAATCAAAAGAGAAGTGCCCGCAGGCAGGGGCAAAAATGCAAAAGGTATGCACAAAGCCGAGTATAACTTATGATCATGCAAAGAAAGCTGTAATGAAGCAAATATACACAATAAATGCAACAATTTTAAGCAAGAATGCAAATCAAACTACATTTCATGCCGTAAGAATGTAAGAGAATTACACAATTCTCGCTATGTCTCACACGGAGAACACAATACTGTCCGGTTCGTCTGGTCGCACCAGCTTCAATTGAACCGTACATACAATATCGTATGGTCTGACCAGCCTCGAATGAACTGTACATACAATATCGTGCCTGTAAAAGAGAGAAACTTAACAGGTACAATATAGTTAGCAACACATATTCAACGCTATATCGAACGCGGATACGTACGACGCTGATGGAAAAGTGCATAACAATGCAAGCGAAACGTGCGTGATGACGCAAGTTAAGTATGGATGCGTGCTCATACTGTAGACATCCCCGAACGCATCCGGGTGGGTTAAGTTCCGTTTCGTTCATATCGGGGTCACTACAGTTCAAGGACTCAAATTGTCACGGTTCTTAATCTTGAACCAAAGAGTCCAACTCTGGCAAATCGTTTTAAGAAAAAAATAGATTTTGAAAAGAAGTGCCAAACATGGACTGCTTTGCCAGATTACAGAGTCGCCACCTAAATATTTTTTATGGGGGAATTTAGGAAACCCTGACTCGGTGCCGAAGGCCACGTGTCCGTCATCACCAAATGTCTTGGCTCGGGAGCTTGGGTACGATCGGGGAAGGTCAGCTATGAGCACCCCCTTTCGCCTGGTCCGAAGACCGGCCTCTACTAACCGTGATATCCGATTTTGAAAACGTTATGTGTTCTTATACCAATTATTAGCTTAGAATTACTATGTTGTGCGCACAGCAAACAAGTATAGACTAGATTGCCTAATTTGGAAATAAGCATTGCATATCCGTTTGTTTTGAAAACAGTTTGAAATTGCTACTTGCAAGTAGGCTAAAATGCGGATTTCAATGAGTTTTCCAACTCAAGCAATCCAACCTCCACCCACAGGCATTCAAACAGTTTATCTCACATAAGCATCTAGCCGCATGGTAAGCATACTGTCATGGCAACATCCACACGCATGTCGTATGCTAAAGCATGAAATACTTACATCGTACTCCGTGCCAAAACAAGAAACTAGTTAGCAGACATGCATGTCCCTAGATCATGTTAAGATGACTAATGCAACGCAGGCAAGGATGCAATTTAGAGTAGGCTCGGCTAACCCTAAAAATGGCACGTGAAATGCACGAGTAACACGTATTCAGTTTAGAAATTGAAATACAATGCAGTTTGTATGATGTACCGAGCCCGATGCATGTCAACAAATGCATGGATGCACGCATGCATTGCATAAGGTATGCTAAAATAAACGTGCCCTAATCTACCATCATAAGCAGGTAAATAAAAGGGAAGAAAGAAATGGGGGTTGGAAGACATACACCACACTCACCCACACTTATTACAATTATGCCCTCACACGGAGGGACCAAAATAATAATACAAATTAATTAACTACGCAAGCTAATTAAATATTACAAATTAATTAAATTAACAAATTAATTAATCTAAGAAAACAGTAAACCGCCTCGGGGCGAGGGCCGGACATGGCGCATGTTCGGGACTTGCTCGGAATCGCACTGTCATGCCTAGCCTGCCTCTGTTTTCCCTGCTCTGCCCTTCTGAAAACTGCCAAAGTCTCAGAACTGCTTCCTTAGATACTGGGGATCACTACCGGCTGCACAAAACTCCCACCGGCAGTGGATTGAGCTCATCGGCACTAAATTGATCCGTCGGCTGAAAATTGACTGCCGGTCGGCACTAAAAACTGCCGGCCGGCACTGAATGCCTGCAGAACCTGCAACTCACAGCAGCAGAGGGCAAACACTGGCATGGCAATGCAATTCAAAGCATGTATGCACTAAACACACTCCTTATCATACTAATGACTCAAAGGAAGATGTGCCTCGATTCTCGGACCACCAATCACGCATTTCCATGCATGGTGGCCTAAAGGATCAAATGTGCAACTTGAATTTCAAATGCATGCAAACCATATAAACAAACAAGGGTGCCGAACCTCTGTCATGTTTATCTCAAGAGGCCTAGCATGCATGTCAATGCAATGAGATCCTAAGCATGTTGGCTAGCATGCAATATGGACAATGCAAGGCGCTTGTGTAAGCATACAAGCAAACATGTAAGGCAAACATGCAAACCAAATAAAAGGTGGACTTAAACATGATCTAGGCAACCCTAAACTAGGCCTAAAATCAGTAGCCCAAATGCTAAGTATGAGAGCTAAACACACATGCACACGTGCACATGTTAAGGCACACAACTTAGGCATTAAACAAACCACTCTCGAGCACGTTTGAAAGGAGATAACATGGATGATTAGCATGCAACATGAGCTCTAAAATCATGTCAAAGTGTGGTGCTAACCCAACTCAAAATAGACCAAACAAAGCATGCAAATGGTCCAAGACTTAAAGCAAGTCAACGAGGCATTGAACTATACTTATGCGAGACAATTATGGCATGCATTAAACAACTAAAAATAGGTCTTTAGCATGTTAAAACAAAAGCCAAAAGGCTACTTAGATGGCATCTAAGAGCTCAAATTCAAAGGCATGCATAATGACCAAAACAAAGGGCATGCAACATATGCTTTCAAAGCATTAAAGAGGCAACTAAGGCAAGCATACAAGCACACCAAAGGGACTGAAATGACATTCTAGATGATTCCAAACCATCAAAATGAGGTAAGCAACACATGCTACACATGCGTGCTCAAAGGCTAGCAAGCCTAAAATGCAAAGGGGCTATATAATGCATGCCAAGATCAACCCAAATGACTATGGACAGAGCTAAAACATGGCAAAATAAGCACAAAACATTCACAAATCTAAGCCTAAAGCATGCTCAAATTAGGGCTAACAACATAAGGCATGTTAAGGCAATACAAGGCATTACATGGCAACTATGCTAAGCATGCATAAGGGACCAAAACCAACACTTGTCAATGTCATATTAGGGCATAATAAACATAAAATGCAGCCAAGACATGCTCTTCAAACATTCAAAACTATGCTCCCTTAAGAGACCAAAACTTGCCCTTTTCAAGGACATCAAGGAGAGGGGGTGGCCCTCTCCTTCTTAGGACTTTAAGGCATCATCTACACCACTGAAATCCCTCAAGATTTCAGTGGTGAAGAGACCCAAACACCAAAATCCCGGAGCTCAACAAAATAGCACAAAAAAGGGGGCCTTTCAAGGCCTAAGAGGGGCCAAACTTCCCCAAAGCACAAAATACCCTTAACAAACTATCAAGAGGGCTAAAAAACAGAACTTTTATGTGTTGATCACCAAGCACAAAAACAGTCCTAAACTAGGTAAAAACAAGGTGCAAGAAAGGGGTAAAAATGACTAGTTTCTTACCCTTGGAGCTTTTCTTCAACAATGGTGACCTTGATGTCTCCTTAAGCCTCAAACCAGTCAAGAACACCAAGAATAAGTTCTTAGAACCTCAACTCCAAGAGGAAGGTGAAACACTAGGTGCTTGTGTGCAATAGTATGAACTAAAGCACCTAGTGTACAAAATGAGCAAGGAAAAGAGAGATAGGATAGATATAGGATTTCTAACCTAAAACCAGACCTTCCTCTCTGTATTTTCTCTCTAAAATGTCTAAACTCTTCAACCCTTGAGCCAAGAGAAGAGAGTCTTCTCTTATAGGAATCAAAGCTTACAAGCTAAGTAAACCAAAGGCTCATCCCTCCATACACGTGTATGGAGGGGAAACAAGTGCTACAAAGCTGTCTGAAAATATCTCCAAAAATAGCTGTAAAGTGATCGGCAGGGCAAAATGGTCATTTTGCCAAAAAGAGTGCCGACCGGCACAAAATAGTGCCGATCGGCACAATACAGTGCCAACGGCAACACCAAACAGTCGGTGGCCTCTAGCCACTGCCGGTGGTGTGTGGGGATGTCTCACAAGGCATCCTCTGCCTCTCCAAGGCAAAACACAAGTGTTTGGTGCAAAACCAGACACAAAACGGTCGAGTTCGGAGGTCCTGAGGCAAGGCGCGTAGCCGAGAACTCCGGGAACTCCGAACGAACACGAACATGGATGATCACCGAGTGTTCAAGCGGTGACGTCCAAGTCTTGAGGACGGTCAAAAATGGGGTGTCTACAGTTGCCCCTCTTTGACAGAACTCGAAAGTCATAACAATGACGGGAGTGAATGTTAAAGCCCAGAGACGACCCATTTTTGATAAGGCCGAAGACTTGGACAAACATACAAAGCGCAAATGGTTGAACTCGCAAGCTGCCTACGTATCCCTTTAGGAATCAAACCAGCGTAGTTCAGGCACAGGCATACAAGCCGCAAATAAGGTATGCGCCCGTAGGCGGGGGCAAGATGCAACTGACGATGCAAAAGGCCGAGCATAACTTATGATCATGCAAAGAAAGCTGTAATGAAGCACACATGCGACAGTTATAAGCTAGCATACCCAAACTACACTACAATGCAGAGAGGATGTAAGAGAATTATGCAATTCTCAATACGTCTCACTCGGAGGATACAATACCTGTGCGGCTCTTCCGGTTCCGGCCTCAAATGAGCCGTACATACAATATCGTGCCTGCAAAGAAAGCAAACTTAACAGGTACAATATTGTTAGCAATATGCATGACAATGCAATGATGAATGCAAAATGATATGCAATATATACAAAATGATGTATGAACAATGCAAATGATAATGCAATGCAATTGAAACTATGCAAACTACATGCAAAGCAATTGAATCATGATTCAATCGTGAGCGATTCGAAACCACACATATGTCAAGTAGATTGATGGAGGTAACAAGTCCGTCTCCCATAGAACGATGTCTGGTCTATGAGTACTTCGCACGGACACCAGAACAAGTATTGGGTGGAATGACATAAGTGGGGAAACGACCCGCTGGGGAGGGAATAATGATCCTAATGCCGGACGCAATAATTACACTACAATGCAATGGAAATGGATACAATGGACATGGCACGCAGGCCAAACCGAATCTTGCCTAGGAAAGGCATGTACGCATACGAACCGCGTCTAACACAGAAAATGTGCCGCAACCCTCAAACCAAGCTCATCAAGGAATAGGCGCGTACACAAAAACCGTGCTTCGACGTGAAAAGTAGGGGCACATACCAGACCAAGCTCAACCTGGAAAGGCGCAAGCCATGGATGGAAGTGATGCAGTGGGTGCATGCAACTACGATGGAATGGAAATGCATGACATATGCACTATACTACAATGATGACGCATGACATATGCAGGTTTTTTTGAAATGCATGACATATTCACTATATACGATGATACATGACATATGCATGTTTTTTTTTTGTTTTTGAAATGCATGACATATGCAATATTTTACAATGATGCATGACAATGCACTATGATGCAATGACTATGATTGTAGCTTTCCCTATCTTACCAACAGGGCGATATACTAGGTTGGTTCAGTATCCAGAATTGAGGCGTACACACGCCGCCTCAACCTATGGGGCTTCCATACAGATTTCAAGCCGAGGGTACACCCCCTGGGTATTTAAACCAGACTTTAGTCTCGGAAATCCCGAACCTTTGCGTTCTAGGCATAAGCCATTCAAACTCTAGTTCTCACCGTCCCAGTTGGTCTTCTAGGAACTCACCGCAAAAACAGGCAGGTGGCTTTACCAGACCACCGAAAGTCGTTCGGGCACGACAAACACCGAAGGAATTGCACCTTCAGAGGATTTAAGGTCTCCTAGACCGGGATGCAAAATGTATGCATTTTTTGAAATGCACATGATGCATGATGTTTGAAATGCGCGCCAACGCACGGCTTTTGAGATGCATAACAATGCAAATGAGCGGGTTTAAGGTCTCGCCAGACCGTGCGTGTTTTCGGTCCCGCCGGACCATGTGTGCACAGGACGGTGTGATGCGCAAAATAGCGCGATGCGTTAGACAACGCGAGTGCACAAGATAGTGCGATATGATGCATGCCAAATGCGATGGGGTGCGCCTCAATGCACCGAAGGTCTTGCACCTCCCGAGGATTTAAGGTCTCCTAGACCGGCGGAAAAACCTCTCAGCGTAGCACACACGAGAGAAGAAAGCAAAAAGAAGTCTCTCAGCGTAGTACACGCGAGAGAGGAAAAACAAAAAGTCTCTCAACGTAGTACACGTGAGAGAGGAAAAACAAAAAGTCTCTCAGCGTAGTACACGCGAGAGAGGAAAAACAAAGAGCCTCTCAGCGTAGTACACGCGAGAGGGGAAAAACAAAGAGCCTCTCAGCGTAGTACACGTGAGAGAGGGGAGGAGTGCGAGGCAACGCACATGGGACACGCATGGCAATGCAAATGGGGCAAATGAGACGAATGAGACACGCGTGCCTCGTAAGAATGGAAAATGGAGTGCAATGAGGTACGCGTGCCTCAAAGGAGATGCAGAACAATGTGAGTGTGACACGCGTGCCGCACGAAACGTAAATCAAGGCATGATGTGCAAGGCAATGTATGTATTGAGGTACATGACAACGCGTGAAAATGCTTGTAATAAAATGCATGATAATGCATGACGGTGCAATGCAACGCACCGATCAGTGTGATGAATGTATGCAACGCACACGGGGCAACTTTTGAATCTTGTAAAAGACAAAAGGATACGAAAGGATACAATCTTTGCTTGAATCTGAGTGCCACGCACAGAAGACACGGTCCGAGGTCGAAACGGAGGCCGGTTGAGCTTCGGAGATGTACTCTCTTGCATCTTCTTGAGCTATGAAGACCAGAAACTTACCACATGACCTAAACAAGGCTGTAGGAACATCACCGGCTGGACTAGGTGGCCACCGGCTGGCCACCGGCTGCATAAAAGTTCCACCGGCACAATATTGTGCCGACCGGCACAAAATAGTGCCGACCGGCCAAAAATGCCTGATCGGGGGCAGTTCTGCCATTTCACCACGGGTCTTTTAAAAATAGGGTTTCTAACCCTATTTTTTCACTTCTTGAGCGCCGAAAATACTCTCTCCCTCTCTCTAGAGCCTTTCCTCCCCTCTTTTCTCCGTTTCTTCGCGTTCCAAGCCCGTTTCGTCGTCGGATTCGCGATTTTCTTCGCGTTTCGGACATTTTCCACCGATTGAAATTTCGTTTCGGCACTCCCTTTTGCTATTTCCACTTTTTCGGGACTTGTTCCCCTTGATTTTCTCTTCATTTCCGTGCCTTTGCATCTTCCGGCCTTCCCGGTCATTTTCGGTCCGCTCGGGGTTGACTTTTCCGGTTGACTCTTCGTATTCCGGGCCGATTTTCATTCTTCGACCACTTTCCCGTCATTCTTGACATGGCCGACGACATCCGCGTGTTGGGACTCCCTCGGATCACGAGATGGATCCCGGGGTGAGCTCCTCCCGCTGAGCGAGCGCCCATTCGACCCGGCGACCTACCGGCCGGCGATCCACGTTCTACCACCCGACGGACTACGCCAGTTTCGCAGTTTCGACATGGCGTTGGACCCTGAGCTTCTGCTGCGCGAGCCTACCTCTCACCTTTCCTTCGGCGCTTCCGAGGTAACTTTCTTTCTCTGCTTTAATTTTCTGCAATGTAGAACTGTTAACTGTCAACTGCCATAGCTGATTCGGTTCTTTGACTGCTTAGTTCTGATACTCTGATGCATTTGTATATTGATTGATCATAAACAAACTTGCAACCGGTTATTTGTTTAGGACTCACACGCGCACACACTGCACTAGCCTTGAACCACTCAAACACACGGCACACACCGTATTCCACTGCAAATACCGACACCTGGTACCCATTTGAATCTGATAAACTTGCACACATGCCGAATTTGCCCTGAACCACACAAACACGCTGACGCATCACACGTTGTAGTTTATTAAAAGCATACCGACACCCGGTACTTGTTTGAATCCGATAAACTTGCACGCATGTCATATTTGCACTGATTTACTGTTTCCTCAAAACTGTACACTTCATATTGCTTTGCAACTATTTGTTTGAAAACAGGGAGACTCCCATACCATCCGCGGGTATGGGAATACCGCTGCTCGTGAGTGGTACGGCGAGCTTCCCGACGCCGTTCGCCATATTGTGGAGCAGGCCGGCTTTGGTTCCTTTTGCAGGGGACTTTCCAGGCTCACGGCGTGCAGACCTCTTCTGGCCGCTCTGGCAGAGAGGTGGTGGGACACCACCGATTCATTTCATCTTTCTGCAGCTGGGGACATGACGATGACCCCTTACGATTTCTCGGTGCTCACCGGCATCGGGGTAGGGGGTGATCCGATCCCTTTTGACATCGATATGGATGAGTGGACCGCCGCTCAGGTCTACCTCCTTGGCGCGGCACCGCCTCTTGCGCGCCCCGGCTACGTCAGGTATTCTTGGTTCGAGGTGCAGTTCAGGGTCCAGCCCCTCCTCGTTGACGCAGCTCCGATGACCCCGAGGCCGTGGAGAGATATGCACGCGGCTTCCTGATGTTCCTATTCGGGACGACTCTCTTCGCCGACCGGGCGAACACAGTGCCTCTCTGTCTCCTTAGCGCACTAGTGGATGTCAGAGACATTTTGCGTTTTGACTGGGGTGGTGCCGCTCTGGCCACCCTTTACGGATACATGAGCTCAGCTTCTCGCGGCAGTGGACAGCTGCTCGGAGGTTACTGGCGCGCTTGGGAGGTACATTTCCTTTCCCGCTTTACATTTCTGCTTTACATTTTCTGTACTCTGCACACTGCACACACTGTAGTCTGTTTTACATTTGCTGTATACTGTACACACGGCACACACATACTCTGCTTTACACTGACTGTACACTGTCACACTGTACACAGATACTCTGCTTTACGCTGACTGTACTGCTCACACTGTACACAGATACTCTGCTTTACATTGCACAACACACGGCTCTGCTATTTCTGCTTTCTATTCTGTATTCTGCTTTATCTGATAAATGCACTGGTATTTATCTTGCAGTTGTGGGTTTACGCCTACTTTCCTAGGCTCGCTCCTGTACCCGATGCAGAGACCCCTCTGGTCGTCCCTTTCTCACGCCGCTTCGACGGGAGGTGCGTGCGGAGGCCCCGGGAGACCTTCAGCTTCTTCCGCCGCTACTTTGACACCATCACCCCTGCCGAGGTATGTTTTACTTGCAGTTCATTTAAGCTTCGCCTTTTCACTGTATATTAGCAACAACAGTAGGTAACACACTGTATTTCAATTTCAGATCACCTGGCAGCCTTGGGCTCCACTGCCAGCCGTGGCGCGGGATCGGTTTGCCGGCGCCGTCGATACCTCACGTTACCGGATTCTGCTTAGGGCCCGGTCTGTCGGGCTTGGTACCTGGGCGAGCGTTTCTTGCGTCAGACCTTAGGGTTACCTGAGCAGATAGTCCCGGTGCACCCTCCCGAGCACATGCGGGACACTGAGCGCTTCACTGCCGAGCAGATGGCAGATTATACTATCGGCTGGGAGGCAGACGGCTTCCGAGGCGAGGGCGATTACTCGGAGTACGTCCGGACCTTTATCATGTGGCCTCTGAGCGGCGGCCACCGAGTAGAGAGAGGGGGACCAGCAGCGCCAGCGGCTGGAGCAGGAGTTGGAGGAGGAGCGCCGAGGAGGGCTCGAGTCCGCGGCAGGGGCGGAGTTCAGCGGGGCGGGGGTCCGGTTGGCCTGCTCTGCCCGCTGCATTGACTTTCAGGGGCAGGGTGGGGCGACCTATCAGATCCCCTTTGCTCCTCCACCAGCTGACCACGAGTTTGTCGGTGTCCCGACTTGCCTCCGGTATGTGTTACTGCATTCTGTACAGTTATTTCATTGTAGTTTATTTGATATTCCACAGAATATTGATGCATCTGATTCCCTTGCAGGCGTCTTCTGAGTACACCCGGCAGTCATTGGAGATGAATGCCTCCATGATGGGGATGCTACAGCGGACATTCGACCTCCTGGCCCTCTACAGCATTCCGGTATGTTCTTTCTGACCACGGCCTCCAATCATACACAAACTGCTTTACATAATCTGATGCACAATTCAACATCTGATAAACTGTTCACGGCATTTGATACACTGTACTCATACACTGTACTCTGCACTGATTTACTGCTCACGGCATCCACATACACTGTACTCATACACTGCATTCTGCACTGATTCACTGCTCACGGCATTCACATACACTGTACTCATACACTGCATTCTGTACTGATAAACTGCTCCATATATACTGATGCATTTGTCTTTCATGCTTTTTCAGCCTCCCTTCCAGATTCCCCCGGTGGGTGGCGCTCCAGCTGGACCTCCCATTTCTACTCGGGATGGCAGAGCATATCCTCGTACCAGAGGGGGGCGCGTTCATGTCGGGAGCAGCTCGCGGGCTCCGGTTCCAGATGATGAGTCCGAGGCAAAGACAGAGGCAGAGGAGATTGATGATGGCTCGGACTCGAGCTCAGACGGTGATGCCCCTGATGGTGCCCCTGTTGATGACGCTCCTGGACCTTCGTCCAGGAAGAGGACTAGGACAGATTGACGGCCCCAGAGCCATTTTTGACATTTGATACAGATTTTGCTGTTTTCTTTCTTTTTTCGTTTTCCCATTTTGTTGTCAGTAGTTAGGGTACTTTGTACTGCCGCAGGCAGATTTTGTTTCCAAAACTTATGTATTTGAAAAGATGATATGAAATGAAACAAACTTTTTGTCTGAAAAAGTGTTTACATTTGTGTATATTTCATACCTTGCATTGCATTGTATCATATTACGCCTCCAATGTAAATGATATTGATCTGTCGTCTGAAAGGTGAATACTTGTATTGTGATAATCGGGTAACCAACCAACTAACAGCAAACAACTCAAGCAAAGCACTACTCAACCTGGACACACAGCCCATACCCTACTGGGGATTGTTCTGCATACAGCTCTCAACACAGCTCTCGGCTCATTCTGCACACAGCAAACCCTGAACAAATAACCCAATCTGACAAGACGGATCACAAAACTGACACGGTTGCAGTTGAAACACACTCGGATGTCCCAAATTTCCCTTTCTTTCTCCTGCTTCGCACAAATGTAGAGAATGGCACAGTATTCAGAGCACAAACGATTTTTTGAAAGGGTTTTCCACCAGGGTATCGAGCCTACCACAGAACACAGCGAGACAGACTCAGACAAAGAAACAAAAGGCACACGACCTAAACACAACGAAACACACTCGGAAAAGACTCAAAGCTGGAATCAAGACCGGCAAATCAAAAGATACGACACACAGACATGTTTACAAAAAGACCTCAGATCTCGAGGAGCCAATTCTTCCGGGCGTTATTTCCCACCCTTTCTGATTTGCGATACTCACATCACTCGGCCCTCAGGCTCGGTTTTTCTCTCAAAACCCTTTTCTTACTTTTCTCTCAACTTACTCCTCTCTATTCTTTATTCTCTCATTTTTCATCCCTCCCCAGGGTGATTAATGGATGAATAGGAAGTCACAGGTTCACGCCCAACACTGTTAGCTCACGGCTATTTCTCACAGCGAATAGAGTGCCTTTCTGGCAAGTGTGTTGGCGGGGGAAAGACAGAAGACCTGACTCAACTGTGCCCCTAGTCCGTCACTTTGACCATTTTTTTTGTTTTCTTCCTAAAACAGTTTTGATCAAAATGAGAGTCAGATTAGCACACTTATTCGATTTTTGATTTGAAAATCATGCGAATCTGGCTGTGAGCACTGAAAATTCTCCTTTTTGGGGTCCAAACATGGTCCAATTTGAAAAATGAAATAGTTTTCGAGAAAATAGTCAACTTCAGTAAAAATTTTCAAAAACTATTTTCGCTAACAGTCAACGCTCAACGAGCGCGGAACTTACCCTCGAGATATGCAACCTCGGATCGGAGGTAATGGCAAATTGCCCCTGGCTTAAGGGGGACAAGGCAACGGAAAGTTGCCCCTGGTTTGGACGGTAACTCGGGGCAACTTATGGCAATGCACGGCAACGGAAAGTTGCCCCTTGTTTGGATGATGCCGCGGCACATTGTAAGCCAGTCCTTGTTGACGACGATCGGACCCTCGGACGCGGAGGAGACGAAGACGGTTTGAGTCAATATATGGACACAGTCACCTGGAAGGTGTTGGCGGTTTGGGCTTCGAGAGGAAGTTAATCACGTAGCTCCCAGGTTGCTGCAGTCGAGACGTTGAATTCAGAGGAGGCAAAAGTGATCAAAACCATGACATGAACTGAGACGCTATGGAAGCGTTGGGGGCTGGACTTCAAGATGAAGTTGCC
>JAPPVO010006967.1:0-24553 GCA_030407325.1 Camellia japonica
TTTACAGTCACAAAGTCAGTTTTGATCTGCAAGTAGCTAGTTCTTGTAAATTATGTCTGGTCATGCTAGATAGCCCTCGTCATCCATGTTATTGGAGTTTCTCATTCTGACATAATAGAGAAGTAACGATAAACAAACAAACGAACATAAAAGTTATGAAACCTAATTTTGATAGAGGGAGAAATCTAAAAGTTTATTGCAAGTGTTGGCTGAGGTAGATAATGTTTCAAGGAAAAAAAGGGTTTATGCCAAGGTAGTGACTGATGCAACTGAATTGACTTTCATTTTGTTCACATCCTTAAAGTGATCAAAGTGAATTTTTAACATTTTTTTGCTACATGCAAAATATGGTTTTCTTTAAAGCTACCTTTATTCCTAGAAGTTTGTCCATGTCTTCATGATCTGAAGCTTGGAAAACAGGCTAGTGCTGACGGAGACCAAACTAAGATGCCTTTTCTAGCAAGTTGCCTGCTAAAGATGGGTAATTGTAAACTGCTATCAATTATTGTGGGAAAAATCATACATGAGTGAATTTTAGATGGAATTTTCTTGGTACTCAGACCTGCGTAACCACCGTGTGCATATTTGACCCCTTCACGCAGCTGCTTGTGTCAAAATTCTGGGTGGTGGTGAATTAAATGTTTGTTAATATCTGATGTATGTTTTAAATGTAGACAAGATTGGGATTAAATTAGATGAGTACTATCCTTGGTGCTTTTGTTTATATACAAGCTGTCATGCTTCAAGGGATGTTAGCTGTTAGTCAAATGTTTACCTAATAAGCTATAGGTGAGGGGCTATGGTACATGAACTTTTTCTAAATGTATGAAGTATCCGTGTCGGACACTTACTTACACTTGGGTAAGGATATGTGCACTATGGCTCTTTGTAACAAATGCTAAAAACCATATTTTTTCCAACTATTTTTATCTTTAGTGGTTTTTTTTTTTTAATTTATAATTTTTTATCAAAAGTTACGCTTTTCTGGTCCTAGTTTAGATAAGTTCCTTGAAGACCAAAAAACCATTTTTTTTCCTTTTTTTTTTCTTCTTCAGTGGACATGTTGAAATTTATTTTTTATTTTTAGGGTGTTCTAGTCTTGTAGGAACTTAAAAGTGAACTTGTTTGGAGAAAAATACAGAAAGTTCAATAAAAAACAAAGAGAAGTTAACAAAAATGTTGCTAAAAAAAGCAATTGCCAAAACCCTAAGGGGTTGGCTTGGTGGCAAGGCCTTGGGTCTTGGGGTGTACTCCCTCCAAGGTTCAAGGATCGAAACTTCTTAGGTGACAATTCATTGGGGCCATCGGACTAGGGGAAAACCCTTGAATTAACAGGGGTGCACTTGTGAAAAACTCTTTGTTGAGGGCCTGTGCATCCGTGGGGATTGGTCAGGCTTTGATCCGGACACTCCAGTGCCAATCAAAAAATTAAAAAAAATAAAATAAAGAAGCAATTGCTAAAGCAGCCTAGCAAGCATCCTTAGTAATTTGAGTTTACCCTAAAACTATTCATGAAACTCCCATATTATGCATGGATTGGTCTATGGCATCTTGTGAACACCATTTATCCTAAAAAAATAAAATTATGTTAAGAAATATGAATTTTTTGCAGTGTTCCTGTGTCCTTTGACATGAGAATAAAATGAATAAAAATTGAGACGATACCTACACTTAATGTTCAGAATCCGTACCAGCCAAGATACCATTTTGTTCATTGGTACGGTAATTACCAGTACTGTTAAGTTTTCGGATACCATTTCAAATTTATCGCCACATATATTATATATGTATTTAAAAAAAAATGCTACCTAACACTAAATAACTTTTGGATAACATAAACATTTATCAAACACAAATATATATGCAAAAAGAGGCTTCAAAACATCTAATAATAAATTCCAAATACCTCAAAAGGGCTAAAACACGTACCATCTCCATATATATGTTTTAAAAGAAAATATTCTTTCCTATTATGTTATTAGTATATATATGTAGTAAATGGGACCTAATTAGATTATATACAAACATGTAAACTGCTATCTGAAACATCGAGGCTTTGTTTGGTTTCAATTTCATAATCAGATTTTTGAAATTTTTCTAAAAACATAGAAATTAGTTTGACAAAAATAAATACCAAAAAGATGTTTTAATATTTTAAATTATTTTTGCCCTCAAAATGTAGAACCATATGAAAATGATGAGTGTTTATTTATTTATTATTATTATTTCACTAAACTAGTTTTTAGTTTTGTCAATTTTTTTCAGAAAACAAATTCTAAAAACCAAACCAAACCAAACAAAGCCCGAATTTTCGAGATACCGGCTGAAAACTTCCAGTATGGCCGAAACTCGCCGATATTGTCCAAGAGAGGTGTGACGAAATTACACTGCTTTTATACCGGTTTCTTTGCAAAATGGTATATACTGGCTGGTATGGAACGGTATCAAAACCTTGCTTGCAGTCGACACTTGTATATGCAACATAGGTGGAGGGAAATATATATATATATATATAAATATATGTATGTAAGTTATTTATAGAATGTCTTGGTCTCTTTTAGAATGTCTTGACCTCAAAGGAATTTTTATGAATGAATATAATTTATTAAAAAGATTCATGCAAACAAATATAACCTATCAAATAATTTCTTACTATATTGATAATTTGAGATAATAAGTCATAAATGCATTTATGATAAAAAGAAAGAATAAGTTGTTTTTGTTTTTAATTTATTGGCATGTCCTCCTAGTTACATAAAAAAAAAAGGCAACGCAGTGCAGAAGATTCCTGTTAAAGTGAGGTATGGGGAGGGCAAGATGTCAGCATCCTTACTTATATTTTCCAATTGCATCTTTCCTTATTTTTTGAAATCTTTCTTGTGTTAGTGTTTGTATTCTATAATATTTGTGTCCCGTGTTCATATATATTCTTCCTATATAGCAGTAAAGAAGATTTGGAATGAGACTAGCCGTAGTAGCAATAATGGTGCAATAAGAGAGTCAAAGTGTTTTAGTTGATGTTGGCTACCCTAGAAGCTCTTGTAGTTATCATAGATCCGCTATATTTATTTATTTATTATTTTTACATGATTGAACGAGTGACTTGTAATTTAGTTTTGTGAAATTACTTGCCTTTATTGGAGATGGTCTACTAAAAGCACTCTATGTTCCTCAAATTTCCTCTCCCCATAAAACTAGTTACACCACTGGAATTTCTGTCTTCCTAAATCTCCCTCTTCCTAAAAAACTAGTCATACCACCATATTATGATAGATTATTTTTCCACAAGTTATCTTACTTATTATAACAACTTTTTAATGAAGTTCTCCGCAGGAGAGCTCCCAACCATTTGGGTTTAAGTAGCACAAATAGGGAACAATATGGGTATGCCGTAGATCACCCATTCATGAAGCGGGAGCGGGAGCGGGAGAGTGAGAGCGAGAACATCCTTTGTGAAAATATCTTGAGAGAAGGAGCATCTTCAGAGTGTTTATATTTTTATTTTAAGATACACATTTACATAATATATAAAATAATTATGCTTGGTATTGACAAAGAAAAATACAATACATATAAAATGGGAACAATCCTCTATGGCTTACACCAATTATAATGGTGATGACTTGGCCTAATAACCTTGAGGTTATGGGTTCAAATCTTGGGACCATCACTTTGTGCATTATGCCAAAGGTTAGGTGTGTACTCAATCTTTCCCCTCCCAAACACACGTTAATGTGTACTAATTGGGTGTTGTTTTTTATCTTTTGATTCAGTGTGCAGGGATTGTTGTAATCCAACGTCTATAGTAGCTTTCCTACAATTTCTCACTTCTTGGTAGATTTTGACGAGTGTCCTCATGGGACTTGCACCTTTTAGTTGAACCAATTGTTTGACCCAACTTGTCAAAACGGGTGGACACTTTTTGTTGGCATGGCCCATATTGTAAAATGGGTTAAGCCCCATAATTTTAGTGGGACCCACATCTCTTTGAAGGCTTCAACCATCTTGACTTTGATTAATCATGAACAATTTATTTGTCTTGATCAATCGAACGGTGACTAAATCACTACAAAATTTTGGTGTATACCATACCATAGCTTCGCCGACCCCATTTGATGGGACTTAAAGCTTGGTTTGGTTTGGTTTGGTTTGGTTAGGTTTGGTTAGGTTAGGTTTGGTTATACCATAGCATAGCTACATATCGCTCCCATGTGCAGTATCTGCTATGTTGTTTCTATATTATTCTCTTACCTTATGTGGAATGAAACACTATTTGAAACCATTATTTGGGGGCAGTCTTATGAAGATAGATTTTAGACAGTAACCATTTTCAGTTTTTTCCATCCAAACCAAGTCTTAAGTCCCATCAACTGGGGCTAGCTGTATGAATTCTTCTTTTCCACTCGACTCTATCTAAAGCCATTTCATTAGTCAAATTAAGGAGATTTATATCTTTATTTAATACACTAATCCACGTCAATCTAGGTTTACCCTTTCCCCTAACACTACCATCTACTGTCATTGTATCGCATCTCTTTACTACTGCCTTTGTTGGTGTCCATTGTATATGACCAAACCATCTCAATTTATTCTTTGTCAACTTATCTTCTATCGGTACTACTCCTACCCATGCTCGAATATACTCATTCCTAACTCTGTCTTTTCTAGTCTTGCCACACATCCACCTTAGCATCCTCATCTTAGCAGCACTCATCTTATCTACATGTTTCTTAGTTACCCAACATTCCATCCCATACAATATCGCTGGGCTAATAGCCGTTCTATATAACTTCTCTTTTAGTCTAATGGGTACTCGTTTATCGCACAGTACTCCAGACGCACTTCTCCACTTAAGCCACCCCGTCTGTTGCAGTCTCCCCAATCGTTAAGATGATCGATCCTAAATAACGAAAATGCTCACTCTTAGGTAGTTCTTGGTTCTCAATATTCACTTCTCCTCTGCTTCCATTGTGACTGTTACTAAAATTACACACTACATATACTTTGTCAAATCTCCAACTTAGTGTTAACTCTTTTTTTAGTCTCATCCACTAATACGATATCATCTGCGAAAAGCATACACCATGACACATCATCTTGAATATGGCACGTCAACTCATTCATAACTAAAGTGAAAAGATAAGAACTAAGGTTGATCTTTGGTGTAACCCTACAGTAATTAGAAATTCACTCGTCTCTCCAGCAGGCGATCTAATAGTGGTCACCACACCTTCATACATATCCTTAATCACATTAATGTAACCTTTTGTCACCCCTTTCTTCTTTAACACCCATCAGATTATATCTCCCAGGCACTCTATCATATGCTTTCTCAAGATCAATAAAAATCATATGAATGCCTTTTTTCTTTTCTCTATACTTTTTTGTTACTCTCCTGAAAAGATAGATCGCTTCTATTGTTGACCTACTGGGCATAAACCCAAATTGATTCTCTGACACCTTTGTTTATATCTTGCAATCGACGTTCCATCACTCTCTCCTATACTTTCATTGTGTGGCACATTAACTTGATTCCTCTATAGTTGTTGCAAGTCTGGACATCTCCTTTATTCTTATATATTGGCATTAAAATACTCTTTCTCCACTCTGGCATTTTCCTAGTTAATAAAAATCTTGTTAAATAACCTAGTTAACCAAACAATCCCCTTCTTACCCAAACATTTCCACACTTCAATAGGTGTATCATCGGGTCCTAAATTCTTATTTAATTTCATCTTCTTAAGCGCAAACTCCACTTCAAAGTCCCTAGTCCTATGATAGAACCTATAGTCTTGGTTTTCCTTATTACTGTCTACTTCCTCCTCTTTTGACCTACATTACAGTTTCTTAGTTGTTCCACCTCTCCTTAATCGTTTCATCCTTCACCACCACCGTAGAGTCTTCATCTTTGATGCACTTAACCTGATTAAAATCTCTTGTTTTCCTCTCTCTTATCTTAGTAAGCTTGTATATATCTTCTTCTCTCCCTCCTTACTATCTAGTCTAGTGTATAGGTCATTATAGGCTTACAACTTAGTCTCTCTTACTATTTTTTTGACCTCCTTATTGGCCAATCTGTAGCGCTTAAGGTTTTCTTCAGTTCTATCATTCTCCCACTTTTTAAAGCTCTCTTTTTTTGTATTTATTACTGCTTGGACCTTCTCCCTCCACAACTAAGTTTCCCTAAAGTTGGGTCCCTTTCTTTTCGACTCTCCAAGAACTTCTCTTGAGATTCTCCTCATACAATTGGCCATCGAGTTCCACATAGTGTTAGTATCATCTTCCATGGCCTAAGTACCTTCTTTATCCATTCTATTATTAAATGTGTCTAATTTATCCCTTTTTAGGTCCCACCATCTAGTTCTGCGACGCCCACTATCTTTTCGAGCTTGGTATTGCCCTTTAAAGCATAAATCTAGTACCACAATTCTATGTTAAGACATCAAGCTCTCTCCAGGAATCACCTTACAATCGCTGCATTTTAGATTGTCCCTTTTTCTTACTAGAAAGTAATCTATTTGGCTCCTAATTGACTTACTCTTGAAGGTTATCAAATGTTCCTCTCTCCTTATACATAGTATTGGCCGCCATTAGGTCAAAGCCAACGCAAAATCTAAAATACTCTCTTCAGTCTCATTTCTATCACCAAAACTATACCCACCATGTGCCCTGTCATAATCTACTCTTACATGGCCATTGAAATCACCACCTATAACTAGGTTATTTCTTGTAATGCCTCATTCATTTGGTCCCAAAAAACTCTTTTAGTTTGATCATCTAATCCTACTTGGGGGGCATATGCACTAATAACATTAACTATATTCTCTGCAATAACTAGTTTAACTAACATAATCTTATTATCTTTCCTGATGACCACAATTACATTTTCTACAAGACTCTTGACAACTATTATTCCCCCCTATTTGGTGTCTATCCTTACTACTATAATATAGCTTAAAACCGGTATCCTTTATTTCCTAAGTTTTCTCACTCGTCCACGTAGTTTCTTGTACGCAAGTTATACTTATTCTCCTCCTAATCATGACATTTACCAATTTCATAGTCTTACCAGTTAAAGTTCCTATATTCCTTGTGACTATCCTAAACCTATAATCTTGGACTAGCTTCTTTTTCCGCACTCGTCTAGAAAAATGCAGAAACCTTTGGCCATTTTTCACCGCACCTAGTCGTTGATGCGGCGTCCCTTGCTCACTTTTCGAAACACCCGGAGGCAGGCGCAATGTGTCACTTAAAGGGAACGACCTACCATTTAATCGGTTTAAAGTATTAGGCTTCATGTCATAAAGGATCCGAGCGGTTTTTTTACGTGTTGGTTGTCGGCTACTAACACACAACCCTCCTCCTTTGCCGGGGCTTGGGACCGGCGGAGTTGTTAAGCAACCCTGCGGAGTTAGTTTTTCCCATCGAATGCTTTTAATCTGTCATATCTGCTTTGGCACATGATGCATCTGTTATCTGTTTAACTTCAACTTGCTATTTTATTACTTTGCAGGACCAAAGCCTTCTGAGTTATATGGAAAGTATACATGGAAGATAGATAAATTTTCACAGATTAACAAGCGAGAACTTCGTAGTAATCCATTTGAGGTCGGCGGCTGCAGATGGTTTGTAAAACATGCATTTTCCTTTGTGCTTATTTGGTTTATTTTTATGGTTGCTGTTATCATTATTAAAGAATTCATTTTTGGAATGCAATATTATTATTGTTATGTACTTCAACTGTACCATTCTTTAGTGGTATCTTTTACAAAAAGAAATCAGTGTTATTCACTGTATTGTATGGATGTATTTTATGCAGATTGGTACTTTCATGCTTGCTGTATGCGAACATGCATGTGATTTTCCAATCAGTAGTTCTGGTTGAAAAGAATATCCCATGTGCTGGGTTGGCATTGGAACTTTTACTAGTTCTGAATATGCACAGAAGTTGTTTGATAGATATTGTCAGATTGAATTGGAATTTTGTTATGTTGATTAAATTTAAGAGGATGCCTACGTGTTATGACAAATCAACATGACCTCAGGTCCACAGCCACATCACATTTTGGATATCTTATTTGGTTAGGTTTGTAGTATCTTTGAAAAATGCTTGGCTGAAATTGAAATTCGACCTACTTGTTCACTCATTCATCAGCCCCGAAAAATTTGTGCAATTTCAATTTTCAAAGAGTAAGAATATTTTTCTCATAGCCATTTGACCACTGTGCCCTTCTCCTTGTTATATGCGGGCATGCTGAGGGTTGTGAGATCAATGATTATGGTGTGGAAAACTGCTTCACGTTGTATGTTCTAATTGAAACTTCTTCCTATGGCTGCAGGTACATTTTAATATACCCTCAAGGTTGTGATATCTGCAATCATCTTTCTTTGTTTCTCTGTGTGGCTCATCATGACAAGCTTCTTCCAGGTTTGCTAATACATAATTATTTATAATTTGTCTTGATAATCAATTTTCGTCCTTTGCTAGTTGATCTCACTTTTTTCTTGTTCTTTTTCTTGTTGGTTAAAATAGGATGGAGTCATTTTGCACAGTTCACTATAGCTGTGGTGAATAAAGATCCTAAGAAATCCAAATATTCTGGTTGGTTGGATATGTATTGGCAAACTTTGCGGAGTTTCTGGTTCTAATTAGTTCAGCACTAATGACTTATAATTGAATTCGCAGATACGTTACATCGATTCTGGAAGAAAGAGGATGATTGGGGATGGAAAAAATTTATGGAGCTATCTAAAGTGTTAGATGGGTTTATTGATGCTGATACTCTCATTATTAAAGCGCAAGTCCAAGTCATTAGGTCTTTTATGAGTCATCTTAATAAATCATGTTATTCTGTTTTGGTTCCAATGAAATATGATTTGGGATAATATTCCTCGTCTATTAACTATGGCTTAGGAATTCTTATGCTGCTGAGAATGGGTTAATGTTATTTTTCTTCCCTAAATCTTCTCACTTGGCCTCTTTGAGGCCCTGGCATAAGCACTCTCTCTACCTGGCATTCTTCCCCCTTTTTTGCCCCGAGCGACAGATTCAGTCTAGGCTGTGCTCATTTATTCAGAAAGAGATTTTAACCCTCCCTTTCTACACTAGGCGTGATATCGAACCACATTTCTTTTCAGCCCTTGAACCAGAGGGGTTATGTGTAAGTTTGGTACTAAGATAAGCCACTAAGCTATTTCGGACAGTCTTCTTGGAACTTCTTGGACCAAGATATGCTTTTGGTTTGTGTTTAACCATTTTCATATTTGTATTACTAAGAAACAAAGAATCATAGAACTTTCATCTCCCGTAATGCTTTTGCTTTTACAACTATGATTGAGAACTGCTATCCCCCTCTTTCAGTAATTATTTTTCCAGCAGAGTTATTTTTCTTTCCTATAGGTTTCATTCTGGCTATAGTGATCAAGTGGTTCTGTTATTACTAGTGTTAATAAGGGTTAATCATTGTGATTACTGATTCCAAGTTATACTTTTGGTTTGTAGGGAGAGAGCAGACCGTCCCTTTCGCTGCCTTGATTGTCAGTATAGGAGAGAACTTGTTCGGGTATATTTGACAAATGTAGAGCAAATTTGTCGCCGTTTTGTGGAAGAAAGAAGAAGCAAGCTGTAGACGTCCCCGAACGCATCCCGGGAGGGTGTAACTCCCCCCCGTTCTGGTTTGATATTCTACAACGTCTGGTTGATCATCTAACCATCCGACAACTTCTGTCGACTCCTCATATTCGAACCAGTTGACTGTTACATCCCCTGATTCCTGGTCGTTGAAGAACTGGAGGTTGGCAAAATCTTCTTCCACTGTTGTCAGACCATCTGTCCCTTGTTCAAGTCTGTCCCCCCGAATCATGCACAGTTCAGCTTTTTCTAGTAGCCCCACACTCAACTCCGACTGGCCCACTGGTAGGATGTATCCGCTCGGATCATAGGCTCTTCCAGCTAGATTCCCAGACTGTTCCACCTCAGACTCAGCAACCCCTCTTTCCTCTGAAATCTGCCCTGTCCCATCCTCGGTGGTCACCACCACTGGCTTAGATTGGGTTGTGGAGACGTCCATCATGCACAAGTCAGTGCAGTCAGGAAGGATCACCTCCGGCTTGGGTAGGTAAGAGGGAGTAATATAGATACTAGGATCGTAGGACACGACCCCAGTTTGGATGAAATTGACTCTTTTGGGTGGTGGATCTTGGTTATGTGGTGGGAGAGGGTTTGTCGTGACGTTGGGTTTTTCGGGAGGCGCGATCACCTGCTTGTCAATAAGATCCTGGATCTCATGACGCAATCTAAAGCAACGGTCGGTGTCATGACCATGCTGTTGGTGATACGTGCAGTATTTTGCCGGGTCATGAGAGGGAGGGAGTGGATTTGGCAGTGGCCTCGACTCTAAAGGTGTCAGATGCTTCTTTCTGATTAACACCCCAAGAGCCTTGGACAAAGGCATGTATAGTGGAGTGAAGGTTCTTTGGCCTCTAGACTGATATCTCGGGGCTTGGGTACTGCTCCCGGATGTACTGGAAAAGGGTGTGGCCGCCGCGGTCCTTGGATGGGGAGGGGGAGTGGTGGTGACCATACCGACCTCCGAAGTCCTTGTGTTTGCAGCGCCACTCGGGCCTGCGTTGTTATTGCGGTTGAATGTCCTTCGGGGCTGCTCCCGGTCCTGGTCGATCAAACCTTGCTTCATCGCATCCTCGATTTGTACCCCCATCTCGTGTAAATCTGAGAAGGTGGGAAAGGGGAGTACGATCATCTTCTGCATGAGTTTCGGTTGGAGATTGCGCACAATCATCCGGATTTGATCTTTGTCTGTAGGCCTCAAGGTCATCATCGACGCTTTTGCCCTCCATCTAGTTACAAAATCGGAGAAAGACTCCTTGGGTTCCTGCCTCGTCGTTTCGAGATCACGGGTTGTAATCTCGATCTGTGTATTGTACGAGTACTGTGCAACGAAGGCCTCAGCCATCTCATCCCAGCTTCTTTTCACGTCATCTTCTAACTTTGCGTACCAAATGGCCGCCACACCCGACAAAGTTCGGCCAAACAGGGAAAGTTTTTGTGGTCGGGTTAGGCCCATTGGCCTCAAGATGTTTGAAAATAGTCGGAGATGGACCATAGGATCCCCTGACCCATCAAAACGATCAATCTGTGGCATTTTGAATCTGTCTGGCAATGTTACGGCCACGTCAGTGTACCCATCTTCGATGTCTGGGATGGCCTTTACCCCCTGCGATTTCTTGAAAAGCTTTTCCAACTTACTCAGTTTTAGAGCTGTATGATCTACCTCGAACTCGAATGGAGAGTCCGGGTGGTTGGGTGTAAGATTCTTGGAGAGTTGAGGTAGAAGCGGGGGCGGAGCCAGCCCCGTTGGAAGGTTGGTGTCCTCTTGGATATTCTGGACATTGGGTAGGGTGTTCTGGGTGTTCGGGAGGGTATTCTGAGGATTTGGCAGGGTATTCTGACCAGTAGGTGCCTGCTCGGGTAGTGGAGCCGCTGGTGGAGGAGGGGCCTGATGTGAAGCAGACGCTGCATTCTGCTGTTGCAGCCTAGTAATCAGCTCGGTCTGCTGGGCCATGACTGCGGCTTGTTGTTTAGAAAATTCCGCTTGGCGGATGGCATCCTCCTGCATCTGTTTCATGCTCTCGTGCATTTGGCGCATCATCGCCTCCATCCCCGATGTATTCTGCTGTTCCATCTGAATGACCGGTAAATGTATCTCTATGGCAGACATAGAAATCTCAACCTGACTGTTTACTGTCAAAGTAGCCCTCTGTCCCGGTAATCCCTGTTCTGACACACCGCGCCTCATCGGCCTTCTTCTGATAACTGGGGGTAGAGAGTGGAACACTGGATGTCTGTCAACCAGATCCTCGGATCGATTGAGTCGGCGACCTCGTGTCCAAAGTGCCTGGGGAGTATCTACTGGTTCGGAAGCAATCGTGCTAAAAACTGCCTTAGCAAAAAGATAATAAAGCGAAAAGGAAATAAATAACCAGATAAACGGGCAGCATAACAGCTTAAATTAAATATACACAACACACAGTCGGGCATACAACACACAGTTGATAAGCTGAAAATACACTGTCCTCAATCACTGATCACTGTTCCCTAAAACTGAATCCGATATCCGCAGACAACTGATTCTCAGATACTGACTGATGCCCGCAGGCCTGATGCCCAAACTCATAGACTGATACATGCATTCCCTGTAGAGACACACTCTAACAAGCACATAGCAGATAAGTGAGAGCCAAAACACCCATATGTTGGGGTAGGGTTTCCCTGTCCTATTTTGTCAGGAGCTAGGGTTTTACTACGCACACAGCGGTTTCAAACAACCTATAAACGGGTAAGCAACTTGTCCTAGTTTGGAATGGTCACTATGGATCCGAATATGCACTAGGTCGAATGGTCAAAAGGGTGCCCCGGTAAAACCGGGGTTTGTGTTCCCATGCTGTCAGAGCCCAGAGCCGATCAGCCTTATGGTCATGACTTGACAAGACAAGCCTCCGGCAAATCGTTCGGGAATGGCATATGGCAAACACGGTGTCCTAGGCGCACCAATGCAAATGCAATGCAAAGTAACACACAAATGTAGTCAAAACCAGATATCATGAGTTCGAGTCAAGTTCTCTAAATCCCCAGCAGAGTCGCCAGAAACTGTAGACGTCCCCGAACGCATCCCGGGAGGGGTGCGACTCCCCCCCGTTCTGGTTCGATATTCTACAACGTCTGGTTGATCATCTAACCATCCGACAATTTCTGTCGACTCCTCATATTCGAACCAGTTGACTGTTACATCCCCTGATTCCTGGTCGTTGAAGAACTGGAGGTTGGCAAAATCTTCTTCCACTGTTGTCAGACCATCTGTCCCTTGTTCAAGTCCGTCCCCCCGATCATGCACAGTTCAGCTTTTTCTGGTAGCCCCACACTCAACTCCGACTGGCCCACTGGTAGGATGTATCCGCTCGGATCATAGGCTCTTCCAGCTAGATTCCCAGACTGTTCCACCTCAGACTCAGCAACCCCTCCCCTCTTCCTCTGAAATCTGCCCTGTCCCATCCTCGGTGGTCACCACCACTGGCTTAGATTGGGTTGTGGAGACGTCCATCATGCACAAGTCAGTGCAGTCAGGAAGGATCACCTCCGGCTTGGGTAGGTAAGAGGGAGTAATATAGATACTAGGATCGTAGGACATGACCCCAGTTTGGATGAAATTGACTCTTTTGGGTGGTGGATCTTGGTTATGTGGTAGGAGAGGGTTTGTCGTGACGTTGGGTTTTTCGGGAGGCGCGATCACCTGCTTGTCAATAAGATCCTGGATCTCATGACGCAATCTAAAGCAACGGTCGGTGTCATGACCATGCTGTTGGTGATACGCGCAGTATTTTGCCGGGTCATGAGAGGGAGGGAGTGGATTTGGCAGTGGCCTCGGCTCTAAAGGTGTCAGATGCTTCTTTCTGATTAACACCCCGAGAGCCTTGGACAAAGGCATGTATAGTGGAGTGAAGGTTCTTTGGCCTCTGGATTGATATCTCGGGGCTTGGGTACTGCTCCCGGATGTACTGGAAAAGGGCGTGTCGCCGGAAGCCTTGCCAATGATGGTCGCTACGGTCACCAGCATCGGAGAACCGGTAAATCAGGCTTGGGATATCCAACATTCCGTTACAAATCAGGGATCGAGCATCATGCGCGTTGAGCCCGCACATCCGCCCTAAGGTTTGAGCATAGCCAAAATTGAGTTGGAGCAAGATTTCCTCACCTCGCTCGGATTCTGTCAAAACTTGAAAATCTTCAAAAGTGGGACATACCTCTTGCCCTCCGAAGCTGAAGACGTGCGTCACTGGGTTCCAAAATCTCACCGCGGCATAGAGGAAATGAAGATGCAGTGAAGTCCGGCCCAGCGTGAATAGTGCATTCAAGTCGAAACCCCGGAAGTTCGACTTTTCCGAGCCATCTAAAGAAGAGATCCAAGATGTGAGATTTTCTACGAGAAATGCCTCCATTTTTGTGCAAAGCAGTGATGAATGAAATAGTGTTCCAAAGTTGGAGCTTTATAGGGGGATAAAACACTATTCGGGGACAAGTGTCACAATTCTGAGAGTTGCAGGAAAGGTGGCCGGCCGGCCATCTATTCTAGCAGGCCGGCCATCTTTGTTTCAAAAATTGGCCAGCCGGCCACCCTTCAGTCCCCAGATGCAAAATGTGGCCGGCCATGCATTGGTCCTGTTTGCCCTCCGGAAGGAAGTTTGAGGCATTTCTACGCATCAAGGATGTCGAAGGCCTCAATTTCTCTCAGTTTCGGATGCGTTCCATCATCCAGATTGTCCGTCCGAAGTACGCTTTGTTGTATTTTGCTTATCGAGTTGTTGCTTTGTTTATCGAGTTGTAAGTTTTGTTGAGCTGTCGCATTTTGTGTTTTGAGTTATTACCTTTTGTTTATGCAATTTTGTTATGTCTTGTTTATCGAGTCGTTAACATTGTTGTATTTTGCTTATCGAGTTGTAAACTTGCTAAGATTCTGTTATTTCTTAGTGAGTCGAGTTGTTTGATTTGTTGCATCGGTTCATTACCTGACCCGGTGAATACACAAGGCACATTTTCATTCAATTTCATTTTTGTGCGAAATAATGCGATGCGATGCTAAGAGTTTCAAATACAAACACCTTTTCAAAAGCTGTTTCATTCCATCATGTTTTACAACAAAATAAAGGTACAAGTTTTACAGAAAATAAAACTGCCTAACAATGTGCAAAGTGTTACAAACTACTAGCAAAAAGTAAAATAAAGCAGAAAATAACATAAATATCCTCGGGAGCGGGAATGAGGAGGCCCCCTCATCCTCTTCTGCGGGACAACCTCTGTACCATCATCACCATCCGGGTCGGAGCTGTCATCCTCAGGATCCCCCTCAGCCTCGCCTCCACTCCCGGAACCAAGGCCGGAGCCCCCCTCCTCAGCAGATGTCTCTGATTCACGGTTGCGACCTCCTCCTCCTCATCAGGCTCTGCCTCTATAACATGTGCCCTACGTCTGCGAGACGACCCCGCTCCTCGAACTCCTCGGAAAGGCCTGGATGGCCCAGCTCCCTGAAAAGGCCTAGATGGCCCAGCTCCTCGAACGGGCCCAGATGGCCCAGCACCTCGACCTCTCTGAGAAGGCCCGGGTGGCCCGGCTCGCGGCGGTGCGTATACAGGAGGCATCTGAAAGTGAAGAGTTCAATACATCAGTTCAAATATGAAAAGCAGAATGTTCGCGAGTGGGGTGTGTGTCAGATGTGCCCTACACAGCCTATCAATACAGCAGAATGTTCAAAACCAGCATGTCATCAGAAATATGCTAAATACAGGAAAGTTGGACAGTACCTGCACGCCCATAATGGCCAGCTGTGCCTCCCTCCGTAGGATCATGCCCTCGAATGTGGCCAGCATCCCAAGCATCTCATCCATGTACTCAACTGGAGGCTGCAGATACAAATGCAAAACTATCAGTAAAGGAATGAATGTCCAAATATTCGACTGATAAATCAAAGCTGTAAAACATACCGGTGGTGAATCAGGGTCTCTGACATATCTGTGGTCAGGAAGAGGAGGCTCCAGCGAGACCTGGTAAGGAGTCCCAAATCGCCAACTCGTCAACTCGGTCGGCATATCTGGCCACCCAGGATGATGAAGAGTCGGAGGGATCGGGGGAATCGACCCACCCCCACCTCGAGACGTACCAGCCCTGCTGGAGGAGGGGATATCCGTAGCACGAGCCCGGCTCGAAGATGGTACATCGGCTGGCCTCAGTGGCGGAGCACGCACTCCCGTCAAGGGAGGCATCAGATATGTGTGACGATAAGTGGCGTAGTCCCCGTCCGTGAGATGTAGCAAAGCATCGGTGCCTTGCATAGCACTAACGACCTCCTGGGTAGAGAGTCTATCAGCAGTCCGCATAGTGGCTGGAGGTGCGGCAGGAGGGTCCTGAGAAACGTACCCCCACACCTGACGCAGAAAACGTTCCCCCAGGAACCATGCCCTACCAACCGGCCCCTCGAGCAGGATCCTGTACTGGGAAGTGCCTGATCCTCCAGCATACTGAAATCGGAGACCATCGCCCAAGATTGCCCAGGGCTGCCACGTAATCTGCGGATAACCAGTGCATAAATCAATCAGAAATCGGGAATATACAGGGCAAATCAAAGATGAAAACGGAAGAGAACTGAGAGTTCTGAAATACCTCTGTCGTCCGAACAGTGTCAAAATACTGTCGCAGGTAGAAGAGAGTCTCTCGAGGTCTTGGTCGGTGCTGGCCCTCGAATACCAATGAAAACGGGGTCATAAGAGGCCCTGCCACCTCCATCTCCGGGGCTAACGTCGGAAAATATACATAGACCCATAGCTGAGAAAGGCAGTGCGGAATGTAAATACAAAGTGCTGAGGGCAAAATACAGAATGTAAAGTGCGCCGTGTGTGCAATGAACAAGTAATGAGGAGCAGAAATGTAAATCAAGAGGACAGAACGTACCTCCCAGGCTCTCCAATAGCCGCCGAGTAAGTCTCCCCGCCCGCGAGAGGCCGCGCTCATATAGCAATAAAGGGTAGCCAGGCCGACGCCACCCCAGTCGTACCGACTGACCTGTGATAGGTCCACTAGGGCACTCAAAAGATACAACCCGACAGTGTTCCCCCTATCAGCAAACAGAGTGGTACCAAAGAGGAACATAAGGAAACCGCGGGTGTACTGCTCAACCTCCTCAGGAGACTCGGGCTCCATCTCCGGCCTCCGAAAACGGAAGAGAACCAGGTGTACCGGACTCTCCCAGAAGCTCTGTCCACAGGCGGGCGGCCCCAACAGATGTACCCAAGCGGCCTCCCATTCGCCCATATCCTCGTCGTAAGGAATGGGCCAACCTCCTATGTCTAGGCCGGTAAGTACAGCAAAATCTAGCGGGTCATGGTCAAATCCCCGTGGCGGAAAAATGGAAGGAATTGGTGGTGTCCCACCATCTCTCCACCAAAGCGGCTAACAGTGTCCTACTGGCAGGACAATGTGATAACCCCATGCAGAATGCTCCGAACCCTGCTAAATCAACCAAATCCCGGACAGCCTCCGGAAGCTCGGTATACCACTCTCTCGCAGCAGTGGAGTCGTATCCTCGCACGGTACGAGAGCCAGCCTGCATTCAGAATGAATGCATGTGTCAGAATGAATGCATGTGTCAGTATGAAATGAACAAGCTGTGTGCAAATGAAATGAATAAGCTGTGTGCAAATGAAATGAACAAGCTGTGTGCAAATGAAATGAATAAGCTGTGTGCAAATGAAATGAATGAGCCGTGTGCAAACGCAAGTAAATGAACTGTGTGTTCAGAAAATCAGTGGTCTGGGCTGCGTGTTCAGAAAATCAAAATATGGGCTGCGTGTTCATATCAGTATTCTTGGACTGTGTGTTCAGAAAATCAAAATATGGGCTGCGTGTTCATCTCAAATGTCTGGGCTACGTGTTCAGAAAATCAAAATATGGGCTGCGTGTTCATATCAGTGGTCTGGGCTGTGTGTTCAGAAAATCAGTGGTCTGGGCTGTGTGTTCAGAAAATCAGTGTTTTGGGCTGCGTGTTCAAATCTTAATCAGTGGGCTGCGTGTTCGCTTTAATCTGGGCTGTGTGTTCAGAAAATCAGTATTCTTGGGCTGTGTGTTCAGAAAATCAAAATGTGGGCTGTGTGTTCACCATCAGCTAGAACTGTGTGTTCAGAAAATCAGAGTTTGGGACTGCGTGTTCTACTCTCAATCATGTGGGCTGTGTGTTCACCATCAACCTGGACTGTGTGTTCAGAAAATCGGAGTTTGGGACTGCGTGTTCTACTCTCAATCAGTGTGGGCTGTGTGTTCACCATCAATTAGAACTGTGTGTTCAGAAAATCAGAGTTTGGGACTGCGTGTTCTACTCTCAATCAGTGGGCTGCGTGTTCAAATCTTAATCAGTGGGCTGCGTGTTCGCTTTAATCTGGGCTGTGTGTTCAGAAAATCAAAATGTGGGCTGTGTGTTCACCATCAGCTAGAACTGTGTGTTCAGAAAATCAGAGTTTGGGACTGCGTGTTCTACTCTCAATCAGTGTGGGCTGTGTGTTCACCATCAATTTGGACTGTGTGTTCAGAAAATCAGAGTTTGGGACTGCGTGTTCTACTCTCAATCATGTGGGCTGTGTGTTCACCATCAACTTGGACTGTGTGTTCAGAAAATCAGAGTTTGGGACTGCGTGTTTTATTCTTAATCAGTGTGGGCTGTGTGTTCACCATTAACTAGAACTGTGTGTTCAGAAAATCAGAGTTTGGGACTGTGTGTTCTACTCTTAGTCAATGTGTGCTGTGTGTTCACCTTCAAATTCGGGCTGTGTGTTCGACAAATCAGTGTTTGAGCCGAGTGTTCAATTCTTAACTAATGTGTACCGTGCGTTCACAATCAATCGATGAGCCTAGTGTTCAGAAATTCAAGTGTTTAAACCACATGTTCAGGATGCAAGCAAAGTACTATGTCATAGGCTAAACTGTGTGTTCAAGCATGGCAAAGGTATGAAATGCACGAAAATACAGAAAATGAAGTAAAATACCTCTCGTGCCTCGTAAGAAAGGTGATGCTCCGCTCTCGTAGAAGTAGATCTCCGGGTGCCCGATCATTGAAGTCAGTAAAATGACGAAAAATGGCCCGCGGAAGAATGTGTACCGACGGGGCGTATCTCTTGGGAATAAAGGGCGGACCCTCGGGGCAGCGTCATGATATCGAAATCATCCTCGCACCTGGAGACCTCCACCATGAGGAAATTACCGCCATTTTCAAAAAATCTGCAAAAGGAGCAAAAATGAGCAAATTAGCCAAAATTGGAAAAAGTCAACAAAAGTCAACTCTCGGAAATTGGAAAAAGTCAACAAAAGTCAACTCCCGAGAAAATCTTCCAAATTGAGACAAACCTTACCTCAAGTGGTGAAAATGAGAAAAGAAGCCCCGAAATCAAAATTTAATCGGTCCAAAGTGCTTAAAATCGAATGTTTTTGCGAAAACAACTTGCGTGGGAGGCTGAAAAACGCGTATAAAGTGCAGATCTGAAGGAGAAAATGGTTTGGGAGGCAAGAGGAGAAGATTTCGCAGCTATGGGTGTGATCTCGAAGTGAATGGATGAGAGAATATAAAGAAAATGAGGCGAAAAGACCAAACTGCCCACTGTTTTGGGCAGGTGGCCGGCCGGCCACCTTTTCTGGCTGGCCGCCATTTGCTTTTTGGAAACTGGCCGGTGGCCTCCCTTAGGCAACCAGCTGGCCGGCCATGTCCCCCACATGCTCACCTAGCTCTCTGCAAATTTTGAGGAAGATCGGAGTTCCCGGGACCTGAAAAAGTTCAAGAAAAGTGTACTTTCTGGCGCGAAATTGTTCCGCCGGAACTTCAGCTGCAATTTCTGACATGTGTCTCATTATTACTCATCAAAATCAGAGTGTATCCTTTTTAAGCATGTTGTAACCTCTCCGGGAGGTGAACCAGAGGCCACAGTCGAGTCGCCTTCTCTGAAATGCGCGTTTCCTTGCTCGTCGTTTCGCAACAAACGGGCACCCTGATTTATGCTCGTTTTGCATTGTTGTGCACATAACTTGCATTCTCATGAGCATTTTACATCGTCATGCGTGTTTTCTTAATATTGCCATACTTCTGTGCTTGAGCATGCGTTGTCACGCACGTCCCTTTCTCGCATTGCGATGCATTCACTCGCCGACACTGCATGTGTCAAACTTTCGAAATCACAGGAATCGCATTGAATATATGTTGTTGGCATATTGTTCTTGTTGAATTTCTCTTTTTTGCAGGACGATATTGTATGTACGTTCATTTGAGGCTGCGCGACCAGACGAATCGCGCAGGTACGTATCTTCTCCGTGTGAGACGCGACGAGAATTGAATAATTCTCTGCATTCCCAACTGCATGAAATGTAGTTGTTGCTTTGCATTCTTGCTTAAAACTGTTGCATCTATTTGCGAATACCTGCTTCATTACAGCTTGCTGCACTTGCATGATCATTAAGTTACATCTGGCTCAGTGCATATCATTTTGCATATTGCCCATGCCTGTGGGCACGCCTGCGGGCACATATCTTTGTGCATCTTGTATGATTGTCTAAGTCTTCGGCCTTGTCAAAAATGGGTCGTCTCTGGGCTTTGACATTCACTCCCGTCACTTGTGACTTCCGAGTTCTGTCAAAGAGGGGCAACTGTAGACACCCCATTTTTGACCGACCTTAAGACTCAGACTTCACCGATTGAGCGCTCGGTGATGTTGCATATTGTGCTCGTTCAGAAGTCTCAGAGTCGCGGCCGTGAGCCCTGCCTCCGAACTTCCGAACCCTCTTCTGTACCTTGTCTCGGTTTGCGAACCAGACTCGGTTTTCTCTGTTTCTTTTCCTGAAGGGAGAGAGAGGTCCCGTAGACCGTCTCTCAGTGGCCGTGGGCTACATTTCGTGGCCGTAGGCATTTTGCCCATTTCGGAGCCCGGTTCCCGGTTTTCGGAGTCCGTCAGGCCGTATACCTCGTTCGGGACCGTCTAACCATCTCCGATTTCCGGTTTTTGGCATGCATCTCATTTACTCCCTTTTGAGGGACACTGAGGCCTGAGAAACCCACTTCGTGGTCGAATGCCACTTTCGGTGCTTAACAGCCTATTTTTGGGACCCCGAACTGCGTGTTTTGGCCCTCGAGCATTCGTTTTGCATCAGTTTTCGTTCATTTTTGGCAGGTACCTCTGTTTTATCACCAGGAAGGTCACTGAAGGGTGGGAGGCCAGCAATTGTCTCAGCAACCAGTTACATTCCTCCGGCGCCCTCCGACGCCCGTTTTTCTCACTTCCGAGCCAATGTTGACCACCCTAGGGCCATTTTCTTCAACCCCAAACCACATATTTGTGTTGTACACACATGGGAGGACCCTAAAAGTCTATGGCCGGCCAGTAATTCAGATTGAGCCTTTTGAACCCCTCCTAAAAGTGGCCTATTCTCACTCCTGTTTTAGTTTCCAATTTTGAACCACAGGGTTGTGTTGAGGAGACCTGGGAGGACACCTTTCTCTGGTGGCCGGCCAGAAAATCTTCTTGAGCCTTTTGCCCCTTGGCCGGCCGGCCATAGGGGGTGGCCGGCCGGCCACCTGCAACAAAAATAGCAGGCCGGCCATGATCCTTGGGATGTGTGCATTGCAGCTGTATAGCTTTTTCTCCCAAAATATCTGATTTCGGGGGACTTTTTGTAGAAGAGGGAACTTAATCCCATAACCCTACACATTTTGCTCCCCCTTTCTCCTCCATCTTGGCACACACACAGCAGCTCTAGCTCTCCCTCAAGGGTTGAAAAACTTGCTTTGAGTATATAGATACATATCTCTCCATTTCTCTCTCATTTTCTCAAGTTTTGGCTCCATTTCTTCACTACCACCAAGCACCACCACCACCACTCCATTTCCAGCAGTTTGGGGAGCTTTCCAGCAGCTAGGAAGCAACATTCCTTGGTACAAGAGGTAGCAAAGAAGTGGTCTTCAAGGGTAAGTGCCAATCTCCCTCTTTTGTAGCATTTTTTTATCCTATTTCTTAGTCCTATTTGCTTGCTGTTTTGCGCTCCGACCCTAACTGAAAGGGGCATTTCTTTGAGCCATTCTTCATGTTTGTTTAAGGGCTCAACCCTGTTTGAGCCCCCCATTTGGCACTTGCTTCAATACCCTCTTAAATACCATAATCTTGCATGATATTTCTAGCCTATGTGTGATCTGTTTTTGAGCATGATATAAACTGTGAGTTGGCTTATTTTGAGCCCCTCTACAACATTGTAGAAGGGCTCAACACTGTTGGGGGCCTCCATGTAGCACTTACCATTATACCCCTCTTTGGCCCCCATTTTTGCATGCTTTTTTAGGCTTATCTAGCTTCTGTTTTCGGCCATGATCAGAACTGAAAGTGGCTATATTTTGACCTTCTTGGCATGTTTCATTAAGGGTTTTTAGCCATTTGATGCATATTTTGCCTACTTCATATTATACCATCTTGTGGCCTTAATCTTGCATTGCATTTTGAGCATGTTTGCATACTGATTTGAGGCTTGTCATCTACTGTAATTGTTCATATTTTTAGCCCCTCTTCAGTGTTGTAGAAGGGTATTTTTCCATTTGGGCTTTGCATCTATCACTTGCTTCATGACCTCCCTTGCGGAGCCATTTTTGTATGCCATCTTAGCCCTACTTGTGATTGCTGTTTGGCCTTGTTTTGTACTGTAAAAATGTGAGTTTCGGGGCTGCCTTGCTTCTGTATTTTCATGTCATGTTCAAATTATGCATGTATGGTATAGCTGTAGGCCATTCTACGCATTGAAATCCATGTTTCGGGATCATTTCATACATCGGGTATTATTTCGCCTCATTTCGGGGCTGTTTTGCCCCTCATTTTGCCACTGATTTTTGCATGTTTACATATCATATTCCATGTCTTTGCTATGTTTCATTAGAGTGGCATTTTGGTGCCTGAGGGTCCGTTCACGCACTTCGAGGTATCTGGTTTTCATCTGATGGCCTCCTATGTGAGTGTGGCTGAGGCTCTCTCATGTTGGTGTAAGCCCATTATTGCATTGCGTATGCCATTTCACCCATAGCATTGTGTATGCCCGGTTGTATATTACCTCGTATAGCGTGTATGCCATTCCATGACATTGTGTATGTTAGGATTGTATCTTAGTTGCATTTCATGCATGTCATGCATATCGCATCGTGTTCGGGATAGGAGTTAGCCCGGGCACGGGAAACGAGGTGCGTTTCGTACTCCGAGTGACGGAACGTGTCTCAATTCCCTAGTCACCGACACTCCGGATCATCCATGATGGAGTTAGGTTTTGTTGTAGTGTTCATATGCATTCATTCTATATTGAGTTGTGCGATTCGACTCCTCGGCCATCATGCATCGAGATGCGTGATTGGTGGCACGAGGATCGAGGCATGCATATATCTGTGAAAATACATTGCTATGCCCCTTTCCTGCTCTCTGTTGCAGCAAAATCAAGAATCAGTAACTTTTCAGAGTTTGGCACGCATTTCAAGAACAGGTGCAAACAGAGGCTAATTGGGGCATCCCAGTGGATTTCAGCGCAAGGCAGCCTAAACATGCATCATTCATCACCCGGAGCGGAATCAAGGCAGTCCCTGGCTTGCATGCCAGTTTTACAGTTTTCTTAGTTAATTTGTTAATTAATTAGGGATTTGTATATTATGTGGACTGTATTATTCGGATTGTATTATTCTTTTATTCGGGACTGTATATTTATTCGGACCCTCTGTGCGAGGGCATAATTGTAATAAGTGTGGGTGAGTGTGATGTATGTCTTCCAACCCCACGTCTTTCTTCCCTTTTATTTACCTGCTTATGATGGTTAGATTAGGGCATATTTCAATTAGCATACAGTATGACAGCATGTTTGCATCATTCATCTGTTTTGCACGCACCGGGCTCGGCGCATCATACAAACTGCATTTGTATTTCAATTCCAAATTGAATACATGTTAGCTGTAGCATTCCATATGCCATGTTTAGAATAGCCGAGCCTGCTATAGTTTGCATTTTTGCATGTGTTGCATTAGGCAATTCTGTGCATCTAGGATCATGCATGGATTTCTAATGAGCTTCTGTTTTGGCGTGGAGTACTCGGTGAGTTTTATGCTTTAGCATCCTTGCATGCGTGTGAGTGACTGCCATGAATAGCATGCTTACCATGAGGCTATGTGCTTATGTGATATAACTGCCTTGAATGCCTGTGGGTGGAGGTTGAGTTATTTGGATTGGAACAATTCATCAAATGTTTGTTTTAAAGCCCACTAAATAGTGGCAAAATCATGTTTTTAAGCCCACCCGAGGGTGGCAAATCCACGTCTTAGCCTACCTGCGGGTAGCACCATCAAACCATTTTCAAACAAACAAACATGAAATGTTTTGTTCCAATTCAGGCGACTCAGTCTATACTTGTATGTTGTGCGCATCACATAGTAACCTAAGCTAATAACCGGAATAAGAACTCACAATGTTTTCAAAATAAGATATCATGGTTAGTAGAGGCCGGTCTTTGACCGGGCGAGCGGGGGTGCTCACGAAGTGACCTTCCCCAATCGTACACAAGTTCCCGAGCCGAGGCAACTTTGGTGATGACGGACACGTGGCCTTTGGCACCGAGTCAGGGTTTCCTAAATTTCCCATTAAAAAACATTTAGGTGGCGACTCTGTATCTGGCAAAGCAGTCCATGTTTGGCATTTCTTTTCAAAAAAATCTGTTTTCAAAACGATTTGCCAGATTTGGACTCTTTGGTTCAAGATTAAGAACCGTGACATTCGAGTCCTTCGAACTGTAGTGACCCAATATCGAACCAGAACGGGGGGGAGTCGCACCCCTCCCGGGATGCGTTCGGGGACGTCTACAGTTTCTCGGATGGTGATGATGGTACAGAGGTTGTCCCGCAGAAGAGGATGAGGGGGCCTCCTCATTCCCGCTCCCGAGGATATTGAT
>JAPPVO010006969.1:0-28039 GCA_030407325.1 Camellia japonica
TTTTTTTAATATGTAAAAAAATAAATAAAGAGATAATGTGTTCTAAAAAATCAAAAAATTAAAAAGCTACATTTTAACTCAGTTGCCAAAATAGGCCTAATTCTCTACAAGGTTCCAATAATAAAAAAATTATATACAAGGCTATAGTGCACTGATCATATCATATCATCATCATATATGTATATATATATATATATATATATATTATTAAAAGTAGTATTTGCTCTCAATTTTTCTTTCTTCTATTTGGCACATCTTTTATTTATTTATTTATCAAAATGCCACACTAATATATCATTTTACTAAAATTCTTTTTAAAATTTAATATTTAAAAGACTTCTATTTAATCTAAATTATCCATAAACAACCTAATAAAATTGTACATACTAAAAATACATTACCAATTAATTTTATTATATTTTTTTCACTTTTTAAAACAAAAATATTAAAATTATTTCTTATTTTTATGTCTATCTTATTTATAGTATTAATCATACTGAATTTCTTAAATAATTAGAATCACTATTAATTTTATAACAATTATTTCTAATATCAAGTTATAATTTACTATCATATAAATTTATTTTATATATATATATATATATTTATTTAAGTTACATTTTTGTAGCACGGAAGGTTAAAATTATCAATGAATGCTTCTTTTTTTGTGTTATAATTTAATATAATTTAAAATTATTATATATATATATATATTTATTTAATGCATATTTTTATAGTATGAAGGGGTGGGCGCCGTGTCATGTTGGATCGTATTCGTGTCGTGTTATCTTAAATTCGTGTTAAAATTGCCTCAACACTAACCCGATCCGTTTATTATTTCATGTTATCGTGCCATGTCATTTTTGATCTGTGTCCGGTTTGTATCGTGTCAATGTGTCATGCCAAAGAATTTTACTATTAACTGAAAATATTAAATGTATGAAAAAAATTTGAAAATTTCTTCACAAGTTAAATTTAATGAAACTAACCTCTATTAAATGAAATTATTTATAAAAAAAATATTTGATTTCAACTTAATTTCATTTCTTAATTTATAAAAATTATAATTTATTATTATATTTTTTACTAGATTAACTCAAATAAAAGACAAAAAATACATTAAGTTCAATTAAATGCAAAAACAAAATCTATATTAAACTTATCGTATTTTACATACTTTTTAATAAATTAGATGTAATTATGTAAGAGATTAAAAAATATCATGATTTAGTGGAAATAATATTAAAATGTGTAACTAATTCTTTATTATACGGGTTATCCGTGTCAATTTTGTGTTATACAAATTTGACACTAACTTGATTTGTTTAATATTCGTGTTATCGGGTCGTATCATATATGTATTCGTGTCAGAAAATTGTCAATCATAACCTACTAATTTCGTTTACGGTTCGAATCGTGTTATCGTGTCGTATCGCAAATTCTTACCCCTAAATGATAAAGTTAAAATTATTAAAATATACACAAATAATTTACTTAAAATTATTATATGTGTTGATTTAAATAAGACTTTTATAAAATGATAAGACTAAAATTATCAAAAAAATAAAATAAAATAAAAAATACAGTTTACTTTTAACTTCTTTTTTTTTTCTCCCTCCTATGTTGCGCATCTCCCTTTTTCTTCTTTTTCTTTTTCTTTTTTTTAATTAAAATTCTAGAGCAATATACCCTTACCAAAATTCTTTCTAAAATTTAATATTTAAAAGATTTTGACTTAATCTAAATTATTCATAAACAAAACTTATTGGAATTATACATATTAAAAATATTTTATCAATTAATTTATTCTACTTTTTTCACTTTTTTTGAAAATTAAATATTAAAAATATTTATTTTTATGAAATTTATTATATATATTTATGTAAGTTACATTTTTATAACACGATAAAGCTAAAATTATTAAAATACATACAAATAATTTATTTAAAATGAGTATATGTGTTGATTTAAGTAACTATTTTATTAAACGATACGACTAAAATTATTTAAAAAATAATTAGAATCATTATTTAACTTTTAAATTATTGCTTCTTTTTTTTTTCTAATTTAATGATTATTTTAAATATTTTATATTCAAAAATATAAATAATTTAACTAAATTTTATTAAAAAAATATTTTAAAACAAATATGTTTAGCCTTTGCATTACACGGGTGAATATCAATGAATTTTCAACTTGGTGTCCCCTTGTCATAAAAGAAAGCTTTTTTTTTTTTTTTTTTTCAAAAAAAAAACAAAAGAAAAGAAAAGAAAAGAAATTTTATACAAAATCTATATATTACATAAGGAAAATGGACTTGTTAGTGAGAAACCTTCTAAGAGTTCCAAACCCTCATTCTAAAATTATTGAATTTTCAATTTACAAAATTATTGACTAATATATTTAATTAATTATTAATTATGTTAAATATAATAATTGTTCCTTAATTTATGGATTTCAAATGGAAAGATAATAAAATATTCCATAATCTCCCCCATCATAATCTCTCTCACTAATTTTTAAAAAATTAAAACATTTTTTCCTACTCTTTCTCTTCTTTCCCCAAACCATCTCTCTATTAAAAAACCATACATACCTTGCACAATTCCAATATTTTTTTTAAATGTCATAACCAACTTGCTTGTCCCTAAAGTCATGCAAGAGAACAACACACCATTTTTATTATTTTTTTCTTAGGTTGTTAAAAGTTAGTTAATATTTAATTTTTTTTCTTACTCATTACATTTATATTTTTCAACAATATTATTTCTCCATTCTTTTACACCACATCACTTTCAATCTCTTTTTTTTACTTGAAGATCTATACTATATATATAAGCAAATATAGTGGGTGTGCTCTTAGACCTCCAAATCTCTATTCTTAATTTCTTATAAAATCCATTAAAATTTTAAAATATTATGTGGCACTTAAGTTTCAAACTCACTCCTCTCCCATCACTTCCATTTAAAATAAAAATTAATTTTTTAATAATTTAATAATATATGCTCTTAGAATAATAGTTATCCGAATACAAACTTATCAACAAGAGAGAGAGAGAGAGAGAGAGAGAGCTATCACAACATTCAAAAATATTTGAATTGAAAATCTATATAATTATAATCTATATCTATCAACAAAATTCAAAATAAAGATAATTTAAATTTGAATTTGAATATATAATAAAGTTAATCTATATTTATCTATCTAATTTCACACCTCTCTCCTCCTATATAAACAATTATATTTCAATTGATTATAAACAAATACAAAACTATTATGTTGCTCTTTCTCTTTCTCCCTTTCTTTTTCTTTCTAGGGTTAATTACACTAATAGTCCCCATAGTTTGGGACTTGTGTCACTTTGATCCCTGACTTTTCAATTATAACACATTTGACCATGAATTTTGAATTTTGTTCCAAATAAAGACAATTGAAAATATAATTAGATTTTTCAAGGGTAAAATCATCAATTTAATAAAATATAAACTAAGTTGACAAAAATAAATATCAAAAAATATTTTTAATTTTTTTAAAATTATTTTTATCCACCAATGATAAAATTATGTAAAATTAATAAAAATTACATGATTAATTTTTTAAAATTAATTTTACATGATCATCATCCAAACACATAATAAAAATTAATTTGGTAAAAAAAAAATAAATGTCTAAAAGATTTATCAATTTTACATAATTTTATTTTTAGTAGGTAGAAATAATTTTTAAAAATTTAAAAATATTTGTTTGACATTTATTTTTGTCAAATTAGTTTATATTTTATCAAATTGACAATTTTACCCTTGAAAAATCTAATTATATATTCAATTGTCCTTATTTGGAACAAGATTCAAAATTCAAGGTCAAATGTGTCGCAATTAAAAAGTCAAGGACAAAAGTTACACAAGTTCCAAACTATAGGGACTATTTATGTAATTTGCCCTTCTTTCTATATATAATTTTATATTGTTACAGGTATTGCTGAAAAGTTTCACACATTTGCAATCCCCGTCTCTCTATATATAATTTTATGTTATAGGTATGGCCGAAATGCTCCATACATTTTCATTTTTTGTCTAAATTTTAATTTTACCAAAGGTTATAGAGTTTTTTTATTACATCAATGTTGAATATTACTTACCAAAATTACAAAAAAAAAAAAAAAAAAAAAAAAAAATTGTGTGAGAAAATTATTTGTGTGTACCATTCTCATAATGAATTTTCCACCAAACTAAAAAATTCTTTCCTATTTAAGAATTTCAGAGTAATTTAACTTAGCCATTGAGTATCTACTCTATTCTTTTGCTTAAAGTTTTATCTTTCGATGATATTTTGGTGATGGGTTCACATAGTTTATATGTTTTTATATAATATTTAATTTTGCTCTTTTACATTTGATATCAAATTTTTTTTTTAATAAGAAATTTTGTTTTCTTTGTAGGTTAGCAGTAGAATATTATTTTTATCATAGCAAAATATTGTTCTCAATTATATGATACTTATTGATGTTTCATTGCAATTGTTTTTTATTTATTTGTTTGTTTAATTGAATTACTTTTTATGTTTTTGGTTATTAAAATCTCATTAAAAATAAATAATAAAAGACAATCAGTGCGGATGATATTAAACATAAAATCATAACACATCATATATTTTGCAATTCTATTTTTATGTTATTCATTTTAAATCATATGTACCCGTGCATCGCACAGGTTACCACTAGTACTTAACTAAAATAATGTGACTATTATTTTTAAAAGAGTAAATTACAAATACACTCCTGAGATTTGATTAAAATATGAATCACTTTTTGTGATTCTAGAAGTTACATTTCATCCCCTGAGGTTTCTAATTTCATAACAAATCACTATTTTTATTAATAAATTATGAAGTCAATTAACAGTTTTTAATGATTTAAGAAATATGTTTCAATTAATAATTTAGATAATTTTATTATTGTATAGAAGCACAATTTTGAATTTCATTTTTTTGGTTAATTATGTCAAATAAAAAATTCTGACAAAAAAATATTTTTAATTTTTCAAATCACAAAAGATAATCTATACTTTAAACAAACCTCAGAGAATATATTTGTAATTGAGTATTTTAAAACCACGTTGTCTACAGGGAGAAATTTTCTAGTAGGGGAACCTAACAAAACAAAGGACTAAACTGAAAATAAAAAAACTGATACAAAAATATTCTTATTAATAATAGCATAGCGGAGTGATTTTAAAAATTGATTAAAAATTTTAAAGTTAATTCGCAATTAGCAGATAAATTGATATAAATCGATGCGATTTTAGGAAATTGAAAAATATTTTACACAGCTCTAACAACAAAAGACTAAATTTGAAAATAAAAATATAAACAATAAATTACAAAAATATTATTAGAAAGACAGACATCACATGTTTAACACAAATACATAATTCTATAACTATACGAAACAATCGTACACTTGTAACGTTGAATAACTACACCTTTTATGAGTTTTTTTTTTTTCTTTTTAGAAAGACGCTTTTCTCTAGTATATTGTGTGGGTTAAAGTGTACTGTTAGACTCGTGAGTTTCATCACAGGTTTCGTTTTGATTATCCAAATCGTGAAATATGTAGAACTTGTCAAGTATTTTATGTCTGCAAAAAATCAGATTGATCGGATATTAGTAGCCTTTTGACCGAACACATCTTTGTTAACAATTTATTTTGAAATCATATTTACCAATAATAAAAATGTGTTCCGATCAAGAGGCTATTAATATCCGATTAACGTAATTTTTTACAAACATGAAGTACTCAACAAGCTCTACATATTAAATAGTTCGGATTATCGAAACAGAACTTATGATGAGCCTCATAGATCAATAGTATGCTCTAATCTATACAATAAACTGGGCGGAAAATTCTCTATTTTTTTTTTTAATTTCAAATAATAAGACGTATAACACTTAATAGTACAAGTTTTGTCTATAAATTTTTTTATGAGAGGTATATGTTCTGTACTATTCCGAAAAATGAAGTACATATTGTAGTTGCTACTAATTTATTCTTGGGCACTTATCAGTATGTTTCATGTATAAAGTTTAAAATTTATCTAATTTCAAAATAAAATATTTGTACTAATTAGTTTTACATATTTTTAATTGTCACCAAAAACTTATATATATATATATTTTTTAAATTTAAAAATGCTACTACATCCCACCACCGGAGGCTCGTTGGAATGTTTAACATCATCGGAAAGTCGCTGGAGTATCACTAGAAGTTCGCGGAGTATCATCGGATTATTCTGAATGTCACTGGAAGTCGCCAGAATATCCAGAAGAATATTGTCAGAGACTCACTAGAATGTCCAAAATATTGCCAAAAAAAAAAAAAAAAGAAAAAGAAAAAAAAAGAGAAATTAGAGCAAAAAAATAACAAAATGTGCTAAATATTTATAAATTGAAAGGAAAAAAAAAAAAACATAACAACAACAAACAACAACAATAGGAAAAAACATATAGTATTATTTTTCAATTTTTGTAGAGTTTAATCAAATAATCTCCAATAGTGATCAAACTAAAAAGCAAGTTTTGAAACTATAAAATGTTACAATTTCAAAGTATGACTCTATTAAGCATTTATCCATATTAATCAAACTGGCAAGAATAAATCTATATGCACTAATTGGTATACTAATTAATGTATAAATGGATGATATGGTATAATTTTAGAGGTTTTGGATTTTTGTAATTTCTATAATGGATGAGTCCATAATTTTAAAGTGGCAATGTCCAAGCATATGTTAGTTCACTAATTGATATACCAATTGGTGTATATAGTACCACTGAACTGGAAAGATGTTATAAAGTTGCAAAATTTTACAATTCTAAAGGATGTTATGAAACTACAAAAGTTTACGGTTCTAAAGAATGTTATGAAAATGTAAAAATTTGTAATTTTAAAGCATGATTTATTTTTGTCACGACCCGCTCCTCGTACCGAAGGGTTCAGCATCGTGATGGCCAGTAACTAAGGTTACCTCCGGCCAATTCTAAAACAGATCAATAAACGCAAGCGGAAGAAATATATAAATGAGGGTACTAAAATAATCATCGGAACTTCTATTTTCATTACAAAATGTATTGATCAAAAAGGCCGATATTTACATATAAAAAATACATCAATAAAAGTGCTTTGTGCCTACCCCACACGCTGGTCCTGACATGTCACATGAAAGTGGTAAAAAAACTATAAGCACATGGCAGGGTGAGAAATATTATACTAAGAGCATAAAGGCATAAAATTCACCATGGATCGTTATCGACTAAAAGAGCTTGATATATAACATACATAGTACGGAAATCATTTGGCATATACCTCGGATCACGTAATACGAAAATCACTATATAACCATAACCACGGTACATCACTAAGTGCCAAGCACTACACTAGTCAATGGATCCACGACAAACACTGGATCACAGAGTGGTCAATCACTAAGCCAATGGTTATTTAAGTCCCCCAAGGCATGGGACTCCCGTGGTGGTGTTCACAAAACATATTTTCATATAAGGTCATAGCCAAATATTCTTTAAAAGCAAAACAAACATATCCATGGGTTTCACCATCACAAATAGAGTTCATAAAACAATTCACGTAACTGAAATCTTTATAAAACATAACTTTTATTAATATACTAATAAAATATAGCTTCTGTAAAATAGGTTTTGGTAAGTCAAAACATAAGTAAAATATATTTTGGTAACTCAAAGTATAATATAACTCACCTTAACTTTAATACCTTACTCTTCTTTTCCACTATCAAAGACCTTCTTAGCTTCCACTACTTTTCCTTTCCTGTCTTTTCCTTTCTTTTCTCTCATTTCTCTTCTTTTTTTCTTTTTCTTTTCTTTCTTTCCTGGTCTTCTTTTCTTTTCCCTTCTTACTGAGTCAACTTCTCCTCCATTTATACAAATTCAATTCGTGATGCCCAAGCAAACTGCCACGTGTCGCCTTTCTACTAAACCCATTAATTCAAGTTTATCCGACTTATTTTATTTATACTTTGGCCCCTAGATTTTCTAATAATTATATTATTTTACAAAATTACACATAATAATATAATAAATTATATATTTTTCAAACTGAGATTAAATAATATTAGTATAAATTTTACAAAATAATTAAAAATCTGGGTTGTTACAATTTTAACACCAAAAAAAAAAAAAATTGAAATTGTAAATTTTATAGTTTTCACCACTTGTAATTAAAATTTGAAAATAATTTGTTCAGAATTTGAAAATTTTCTCCATTAAAACAGGAAAATAGAAATATGTAGTAGAGAAAAGGTAGAAAATTAAGAGATCGAAAGAGACAAACAGATATAGAGAGAAGATTGTACTCCGATAACTATTTTTGATTTAAATCTAGTTGGATCTGATGTAGATCTACTCGTCTTCTTCGCCGTTGGTGTGGATGAAGTAAGGAATCGGTGATCGGTGGTTGGTGGTTGTTGGTTGTTGGTGAAACTCAATCAATGGTGGTTGTCAGTTGCCAGTAACTATATATCATAAAGAAAAAGAGAAAAAATAAAGCGTGGTCGCCGGTCGCCAAAAATCAGGAAGAGAAAGAGGTAGAGCAGAACGAAAGTATAGAGAAAAACGAAGAAAAAAAATGTGGTGAACTTTTGAAAATATCCAAAAGATTATGAAATTAAATAGACTTCTCTTTCAAATAAGACTTCTGGATAATTTACCATTTATCTTTCTTAAGTAGCTCGACCCGGCCCATTAAAGGCCAATTTAATCAAGAGCCAGTTAAGTTAACTTTACTACTAGGACTACTTACGGGATAATGCTATTTCCACACATTAATTATTCTTAGTATACATACTTAATGAACATTTCTCAGTACAAACATTATAAAAATATAAATTCTCAATACACATTTTTATATTCCAATATTACCCTCATTTTCAATTTTAAAACCCTAAAGCTATGTTTGGTTTCAATTTTTAAATCAATTTTTTGAAATTTTTATGAGAAAAATATAAATTAATTTGACAAAAAATAAACACCAAAAAAATCTTTTTTAATTTTTAATTTTTTTGCCCCTAAAAAGATGAAACCATATTGAAATTACAAGTTTTTATTTTTTTTATTTTTGAAAATATATTTTAAAACTATACCAAATAGAGTCTAATTTTATGGTATTTTTAGAAATAGCGTTTGAGTAGAAGAAGATGAGGGTATTATGGTATTTTTATTTTGGAACAAAATTGTATTAATAAAATTTTCATTAAATGTGTGAACTGAGTGGAATTGGTGTGTAGAAATAGAATTACCCCTACGTAATTCATACCAACAGATTAGATTGTTAATACTAAAATTGTTATACTATTATATAATAAAGTAATATTTTAATTTAGTGGTTGTGTAATATCATTTTGTCATGTGAGATTAGAGGTTGAACTCTTATAAAAAGAAATTTGATATTATTTGTGATGTTTATTTATTTATTTGTTTAATCAGTAAAAAAATTACTTATAGATAATTTTAAAAAAATTATGTCAAATTTAATAATTATAATTCAACAACACATAATTAAAAACCTGATAACCATTAGTTTCCTATTGATAATTCAAACCGTTTAAATTATCAAATCTGTTGAAAAGAGCATGTACATAAAAAAATTAAATTGATCAAATAAAAAATCAAAAAGATTCACTAACACAGAATGAGCATGATTCAAATTGTGACACACGACTCAAATTGAATATGAATACGAGTCACATAATTATTTTTATTGTGCACATTTTTCTGTGTTCGGAGCCGTGATGCTGCATAAATCATCTAATTTTGCCTGCCTGTTGTTTTTCATAAAACAAGCACATCGACTAGACTATCAACACAAGTCTTTGGTTTGTTTTAATTGGGCTACAACTTGGCACTATCAAAAATTATATCATTAATTTCATTGATTAGCGTGTTTAAAAAATATCTCAACCCCTTAATATTATTTTGACGTTGTCATTGTTGAAGTTGGAATGTGTACATTAATTGATGACTATGAGAGAGAATGTGTGAAGCAAGTTGTGCATTAATTGAATTAAATTAATATTGTAGGCTTCAAATATGGAGGTTCCTATGAACCAACACGGTTCGGCCATGTTATTTGGTCAACCCATATCTGATTGTATATTTTATACTATTTGTAGGTGTTGAGGAAAAAGAGAGCAAGTAGCTATTCTGCTAGGTGATAATCACAATCCACTCTAGTAGAAGAATAAAAAAAACATAAATAAGAAAGAAATAAAAAGAAAGAATAATTGCACAATTAAAATTAGAGTGGCTAAATTGAGATTTTGTTAAATGTATAAGAGGTGAAAGTCAGATTACGATGTAACCTAGGGCTAATGAGGTTTAAAAAATGTCATGGATAGGTCACATGCTAATTTCCGTCAACCTCAGTAAAACCAAATGGATAAAAATGTGACATAGCAATTTGATTTAAAAATCTAAGAAATTGACTGTTACAATTAAAAGTGAAAGGAAGAAAATGTGATTTTGATGAAAGTATAGTGGTGCAAAGTGTAATTAATCACACACAAAATAAAAATCATATTTCTAATTTTTAACAGATTGTGGAATTAAGTTTTGGAATTTGTTAGGTGAAAGAGGCCAGCAATGATGAATTTGATTATGACTTGAATTATAAGAGTAATTGGCATTAGCTCTTTAAAATATATTGCAAGGAATTGGGAATTTGCATATTTTAATAGCCTAGTTACATACAACTATTGAATTAATCGTGTTAGTCATGTTAGGCGGTGTTTCTTTTTTTGGGTGAGTAAGTTGGGTGTTTCAGTCTTCACAATCCACCTGTAATTAAAGCTTTTAACAAATGAAATCCTCCATAATTCAACTTCAAACATCTTTGTAGCATAAATAATCAGATGTCAACACTTAGTATAAGACATAATCAAATCTTCAGAACAACTCAATGACAGCTTTTTTTTACGACAAATTCAAAGGCTTCAACATAACTATAAATATTGAAGTAGTGTTTACGAGCATTTCATAACATAATAGAAGTAGAACCAAATTCATATTACTTGTGTCTCAAGTCAAATGGCTAATGCAAAGTCTCTTTCAGTTTTGTTTATTCAGTTGACACTTGTTCTTATCCTCCTAGGGTGTATTTGATTGGATGGATTGGATAAAGGAGATTAGAATCCATTAGACTTGAATCCTGGGATTGTGAATCCCCGGATTGGATTGAATATATATCCGTGTTATTTTCTCATGGATTAGATATTTGGAAATAACTATTTAAGTAAATCTAATGTTTGGTTGGACGGATTGGATAAGAATAAATGTTCAAAAGACTATTTTACCCTTGTAATTTATAATTTATAATTTAACAACACTAAAAAATTTAATTTATAAGGCCATACTTTATGATTTATTATTTTTAACTAAATTTAATTTATAATTTATAATTTATATTTTATTTAATATATAATTTTAAATTAACAACACTAAAAAATTTAATTTATAAGGTCATAATTTTTAATTTATTATTTTTAATTAAATTAAATTTATAATTTATAATTTTTATTTTTATTTAATATATATTTTTAAATTAACAACACTAAAAAAATAATTTATAAATATTCAAAAGACTATTTTACCCTTTTCCAATTATTTACTAAGTAATAGCATAAGGGTAAAATGGATATTTCACACATTAGTTCCATAGGATACCAATCCCATGGAAATAATCTCACCTCCCCCCTAAGATTGTTTAGGGGTCCGACCGGACTCCATGTCCGGCAAACTAAAAAAAAAATAAACAAACGTCGGATATAAGACTTTCAATGGATTACAATCTGAACAGTAAATAGTACCTCCTAATCCCTCCAATCAAACGCATCCTTACACCTTTCTAATGCACAAAGCTTGAAACTAGGGTTCTACAACACATCATGCCCCCCTACCGACGCTATTGGCAAAAAGATAACAACAACTTAATTCATTTATCGGGCTCCATCTCTTGCAGCTCCATTGTTAAGAATGCATTTTCATGATTGTTTTGTTAGGGTATGTGTGGATGCTTATTTCTTTGTTTATAGTACTTGTTAAGGGTTGCAACCTTGCATGGCTAAAGTTTTTTCCTAAATGATGCTTTTTCATTATAGTTAATTTTCATGTGAATGGTAAGGGCCCTGGCTATTTTTTAGAATCCATTATAACCAAATCGCTTGCTACAATAGGATAATTTTCACGACTCAAAAGTGGCACGGGATCTTTTATTCTCAAAATTTTCGTCTCGATGCCGCAATGCCCTCTCAATTTCAGTTGCACGACGTGGCAAGAATCTCGAAATATAATGTGTGCAGCTGAGAATGCATTGGAGTCAGGGAAAGGAATTTTGGGAATAGAGAATATATTTCGAGCTCTCAGAAGTTGAATGGCTTAATGGTCAATAAGGGTTATAACAATTTATAATCAGTAATAAGTGCAAATTTCTAGTTATGTAATTTTGGGAAATTTTGAATCTAATGAGTTATTCTTGCAGGGTTGTGAGGCATCTGTGCTATTGAACTCTACCAATAATAACCAAGCAGAGAGAGATGCAATTCCCAATCTAAGCCTAAGAGAATTCCAAGTTATTGATGCTGTGAAAGCTTTAGAAGAGAAAGCATGTCCTGGTGTTGTTTCATGTGCAGATATTTTAGCCCTAGCAGCTCGTGATGCAGTTTTAGCGGTAACAAATGTCTTCTATTAGATTTATCAATTAAGCTTGAGAATCATTCACTCACATGTTCACTAATATTATGTAGTTTCTTTGTAGATAAATGGACCATTTTGGCCAGTTCCAACCGGACGAAGAGACGGAAAAATTTCAATTGCCGCTGAAGTCTTGACTAATCAACCAGCCCCTTTTTTTAACGTAACTCAATTGAAAGCATGTTTTGCCTCTAAGGGTTTAAACGTTAAAGACCTTGCAGTTTTGTCAGGTAAATTAGAAGTTTATTTTAAATATATATATGGTATCATCTAATACGTATTATACTTTTGTGTTTATGATACGGATATATCCCAATTTGTCAATAGGAATGAAAATCACATGCATATTGATCGATTCTAGTTCATAGTCAATTCATAGTTGATGTTGTCAATTCGTTGCTATAAAGTTCTTTTTAGGTATTGGATTTTCTAAAATATTCATGATCGCGTTACTCAATTTTTGATACATATTACTTTATACTTTTGATAACGGTGGATTGTGTTGCTTAGTAACAGAAATTGTAAAATATCTTTTCTTATTGAATATCATGAAGTCTTACAGATATTTATACTCAATGAAATCTCACTGAGTTTGTTACATAACAAATCTAACTAACTCACTCTACTCTCATAACCATATCTATTATAACTGCCTTGAATATCTTGCACATGCGTGAGCTTAGTTGTTTGTGTTGGCTTCTTTCTTTTGTGACTTGAGCTGAGATGGTTGAGAGTATTCCTCAATACTTTTATCATTCCCCCTCAGACCAATGCGGTTGGGAAGCACCATTAGTTTGTCTTGAAGATAATGAAACCGAGAAGAAGACAATGGCTTAGTAAAAATGTTAGCAACTTAATCAGCTGTAGGAATATAAGAAAGAGAAATCTATTTAGAAGCAACTCTTTCATGAATGAAATGACAATCGATTTCAATATACTTAGAACGGGCATGAAAGACTAGATTGGAAGCCAAAGCCATAGTAAACACATTATCACACCAAAGAACAGGTGAAGAAGAGCAAGAGATGGACAACTCCTTGAGCAGCTGTTGAAGCCAACATAACTCAGCAGTAGTATGAGCCATGGATCTATATTCAGCCTCAATAGAGGATCTAGAGACAGTAGCCTGCTTTTTAGCAGACCAGGAAATAAGATTGGGACTAAGAAACACACAAAAGCCTGATGTAGATCTGCAATCCACACAGTCTCCAACCCAATTAGAGTCAGTATAGGCATGAAGAAGAAAAAGACCAAGTGTGAAAGAAAGACCTTGAGGTAAAGTGCCTTTAACATATCGAAGAATCCTTTTGACTACAGCAAAATGGCCAATAGAGGGAGAGTGCATATGCTGACATGCTTGACTAACAGCTAAAGCTATGTCAGGCCTGGTTATAGTGAAGTACTCTAAACCACCAACTAGGCTGCGATAAAGAGAAAGGTTAGAGAAGGGCAAATCAGCAGTAGTATCAGAGGAGGATTTGAAAGCCATAAGAGTGGAGCTAGGTCTGCAATCCACCATGCCAGCCTTGAGCAATAATTCACCAGCATACTTTTGTTATGAAATGAAAAAGCCATGAGAATGAGATTAAACTAAAATGCCTAAGAAATAGGAAACAAGACCCTGTTCTTTCATAGAAAAGACCTCATGCATTTGCACAAGAAGAGCATTGATGAGAGTAAAATCACTCCCAGTGAGCAAGATATCGTCAACATAGACAAGAATGATGGTAATAGAGGTAGAGGTAGTCTTGACAAACAAAGAGGAATCTGAATGACTAAGGAGAAACCCCTGCCCAAGAAAGAACTTAGAGAATGTAGAATATCATGTCCTAGGAGCCTACTTGAGGCCATAAAGAGCCTTGTGGAGTTTATAGACATGACAAGGGTACTGAGGATCTATAAAACCTTAAGGTTGATCCATATACACCTCTTCTGCCAAAGTACCATGTAAGAAAGCATTGGAGATATCCAATTGCTTAATAGGCCAATGATGATGAAGAGCTAGGCATAAAAGCACATGAATGGTAGGTTGTTTGGCAACTGGACTGAAGGTCTCATGGTAGTCAATACCTTCTTGTTGATGACAGCCCTCGGCAACAAGCCGAGCTTTATAGTGAGCAATAGAGCCATCGGAGTTCTTCTTGATTTTGAAAACCCATTTACAGCCAATGGAAAGCTTTTGAGAAGGAAGGGGCACTAAAGACCAGGTACCTTGATAATGGAGAGCCTGAATTTATTCAGACATAGCCTGAAACCAAATAGGAGAGTGAAGAGCCAATTAGTGGTGGTAGGTTCTGTGTGGGTAAGATCAGGAGTGTAAGTGAGAAGAGCTGTAGTTTTGGACCTGGTGAGCATAAGATGAACGTTAGAAAGAGAATGAGAAGAAAAAGGAAGACCAATAGAGATAGATTGAATGAGGATAGAGACAGGGTAGAAGGTGAAATAGGAGATGGTAGTATAGGAGGTAAAGAAGACTGAGCAGCAGCAGGAGAAGAGGCACCGGAAGGATAGCAGGATACTGAGTAATAAGCTGGGCATTAGGCTGTGCAATAGGTCGTATAGAAGATGATAATGGAGCAAGAGTAGAATGAGGAGCTATAGGAGCTGTAGGAAACTGAGGCATAGTAGGGCTGGATTGAGGAGCAAGAAAAAGTTGAGAAGTAGTAGACTGAACAATAGAGAGGACAGAGGACCAAAAGAAAGAAGAAATGGCAGGTAAAGTAGAAAGGACTACAGTAATGTGAGCAAAAGGAAAACAACTCTCATTGAACAAGACATGTTGAGAGAGGAAAAATTTGCCTGTATTGGGATCCAGGCATTTGTAGCCTTTAGTGGAAGGATGATAACCCAAAAAGACACAAGGAGTGGACCTTGGTTGAAGTTTATTGGAATTATAAGGCCTAAGCCAAGGGAAACATTGACAACCAAAGACTTTGAGAAAAGTGTAATCAAGAATGGATTTAAACAATAGTTGATAAGGAGATAAATGACCTAGAGATAGACTGGGCATCCTGTTAATAAGAAACACAGAAGTAGCCATGGCCTTAAACCAATACTCAAGAGGGACAGAAGATTGAAACAACAAAGCAATAGCAGTTTGAGTGATATGTTGATGTTTTCTTTCGGCAATGCCATTCTGTTCAGGAGTATAGGGACAACTAAGCTGATGAATGATACCATGAGAGGCAAGATAATCATCCATTTTATGATTCACAAACTCACCACCATTATCTGTGCGAAAATTTTTGAGTGAGAGATTGAATTGATTCTCAGCATAATTCTTGAAATGAACAAATGTAGAGTATACTTCACTTTTAACAAATAAAGGAAAAATCCATGTAAATCTAGTGAAGTCATCTACAAACAAAAGGTAATATTGATAGTCATCCTTGGAAATATGAAATGGTTCCCAAATATCACTGTGCACAAAAGAAAAAGGTTGAGAGATAGTTGATGTAGAAAGCTTAAAAGGAAGTTTGGGAATCTTAGGAACATTACAAGGAGTACAAGACAAAACATCACATTTATTTGAAAAACTAACGGGTAAATATTTAGCTATGTGATGAAACTTTAAGGATGAGGGATGGCCCAATCTTTGATGCCAAGTATCCATAGACACCTTAGACTGGAAAGAAGTGTGATAAGCTTGTAAGCAAGGAAGAGTAGATGAAGAAGTAAACTGATATAAGCCATGAATATGAGGGCCTCTATGGAGCACCTGTTTCATAAGATTGTCCTGAATGAGAAAAGAGTTAGCATCAAAAATCACAGAACAATTATTATCTTGAGCCAACTTATGCATAGATAATAGATTGGATGAAATTTGTGGCACATGAAGCATATCTTAAAGGTGAAAAGAAGATTGTGGAGTTAGTAAAATACCCTTACCAACATATTGCATAGGTAATGTCTGGCCATTGCCAACTGTAACTTGATCAGTCCTATGATAGGGCTGATAGAGATGGAAATTGCTGAGATCATTGGTAATGTGACTAATTGCTGTAGAATCCACAAACCATGGTGTAGAAGAACCAGATGAAGGAGATACTGGACCAGATGAAGAAGGTGAAGATTGAACTGCAGAATAAGCTGTGGACTGGGATATGCCAGAGGAGGAGGAAGAGTTGGAGGATGAATAATTGGAATCCATTCTGAACCAACAATCAAGAGCAATGTGACTGTGACCTCCACAAATTTGACAAGAGATAGAAGAGTAATTGCTTTGAGTGAACTGTCCATGGCCTTGTCTGCCTCAAGTACCTCTCATAGAGAACCTATTGTCGCTGTATCTGCTTCTTCTGCCATGATAAGAGCTGCGGCCCTTATAATTTGAGCCTCTAGATCCTGAAGACTTAGACTTAGTATTTTGAGTTGCAGAATAGGCAATAGTGGAGTTGGTGTTGAGAGCAGATTTGGTCTTATTCTCCATGTGAATAGACTCTGAACAGAGAAGAGAACTCAACTCTTCCACAGTGATTGGCTTAACTCTAGCATGAATTGTTGTTTTGAAAGCATCATACTCATCTGGTAAACCATTCAAGGTTAAAAGAACGAGATCTTCATCATCAAGGATGGAAGAAGCAAGACTGAGTTGATTAGTTATGGTTTTGATTTGTAAGAGATACTCTTCCATTGATAAACCTTTTTTGGACACAGACTGCAACTTGTTCTTTAACTGATGGATATGAGATCGAGATAAAGATGTATATCTCTTCTCCAAGGCAGTCCAGACTTGTAAACAATGATGAAGATGAAGAACAGATGAAAACACAGGTGAAGAAAGAGTAGCAGTGAGAAAGTTAAGCAGATGAGCATCAATAATCTTCCAATTCTCGAATTCAGGATTTGGAATAGATTTTCTTGAATAATCAAGCAGTTCTAGATTTGGTGATGTAATTGATCCAATAACAAACCCAAGAAAATTAGTAGCACGAAGAACATTTTGGATTTGATTTTTCCAGATCAAAAAGTTAGTAGAATCTAACTTGATTGTGATGAGAGAATTAAAATTTGACAGAAGCAGATTCAGATTTGATGGTAAGATAAATGAAGATGTGCTTGAAGATGAATATGCCATTGAAGAACCTTTACTAGTTGGAGAAGAAAGGCTCTGATACCATAACAGAAATTATAAAATATCTTTTCTTATTGAATATCATGAAGTCTTACAAATATTTATACTCAATGAAGTCTCACTAAGTTTGTTACAAAACAAATCTAACTCACTCTACTCTTATAACCATATCTGTTATAACTACATTGAATATCTTGCACATGCGTGAGCTGAGTTGTTTGTGTTGGCTTCTTTCTCTTGTGACTTGAGCTGAGATGGTTGCTTGAGCTGAGATGGTTGAGAGTATTCCTCAATACTCTTATCACTTAGAACCTTTCTTGTGTTTGAACCAGTAATAAGAAATCTTTCAAGAATCATCCCCAAAAATTGACTTAATAATGACTTAATTCCTTTTCTTTCTCTCTCTCTCTCTCTCTCTCTCTCTCTCTCTCTTGGGTTAAAGGAGGACACACCATAGGAATTTCTCACTGTCCTTCCTTCTCAAACCCCTTGTACAACTTCATCGACAAATGTGACACTGACCCAACAATGGACCAGAATTACATAGCTCAACTGAAGAAGAAATGTAAGCCAGAAGATACAACAACAATTGTTCAGATGGACCCAGGAAGCTCAAAAATATTTGATACTGATTACTACACTGTAGTGAGTAAAAGAAGAGGATTATTTCAATTCGACGCAGCTTTTCTCACTAACAGTACTACCAATTCTTATGTCCAACTTCAGAAAACTCCCAAAGGATCTACTTTCTTGAAAGATTTTGCAGATTCCATAGTGAAGATGGGTCAGATTGGTGTCCTTACTGGCAATTCTGGTGAAATCAGAAAAATATGTTCCCGCATTGACTAATAGCTAATTTTCTCCTTTTTTTTTTTTTTTTTTTTTCTTTTCGTTTTTCATTACATAAATTGGTAATTAGTGATAACTAAAGAGAGAGAATAAACTGTATATTGAATTGAATTGAATAAAATTTGCACCTAAATTAGAGTTTGTTTTTGGTAAGGATATGTGTATCTTGCTTTTGTAAACGTTGTCATCTTATGGTGTATGGTTAATCATTTATTTATTATTCCAATTAATAAGATTGCATTTTTATTTTTTTACATGATTCCATTTGTTCAAATTTTATACTTCTAGGTTGTGTTTAGATCATTAATTTTGGTAGAGCTAGAAAAGGAAAAAGAAAAAATATAGGTGAAATATAACTATATTTTATTCGTATTTCAACCATATTTTCTCTTTACCTTTTTAAATCTATCACTACAACAAATAAGAATTTTAGAAACCAAATGTATCGGTCGCTAAAAGTAAAAATTTTGTTATAAAAGACATTTAGGGACCAATTTCTATCGTCATGAGGATAGTCGCTAAAAGGTCGTCCCGAAAAGTCCAAAACAAGGCTTTTAGCGACAAAATTTTGGAAATGTCACTAATAAATAGACTTTTAGGGACAAAATAATTTAGTCTCAAAATGGTTGATTTTTTAAGACAAAAAGTTTGGTCCCAAAAGGATAATAATTCATCACTAATGTCTAATTTTTGTTACTAAAAATATAATAACACTTTTCGTAACAAAAATATTTAATCCCTAAAAAATGATTTTGTCCTTAAATTTTGGTCTCTAAAACCTTAATTTTTTGTAGTGTATTATCCAAACAAAGGAAACCCTATGTTATGTTTGGTTGAGAGATTTGGGAATGTATTTGGAAAGGGTAAGGAAAAAAAAAGTAAGTGAAACGTGAATAAAATATACTTACATTTCATCTAATTTCACATACTTTTTTCTCTTTTTCTTTCCAAATCCCTTCTCAAATCCCCAAAATAAACCCAATGCCAATATCCTATCTGAGTCGCTTATGGTACTCAACTTGGTGTTATCACTTTCATCATAAACTATTAGTCATGTGAGGACGTGAAAGAAAATAGATTGAACAGGGTCTAGTAGTGCCACAGAGAAATGCATAAAAATTTCTATAGTATAATAAGAAATGGGGGGTATGAAAGATTGAGATGAAGTAGATATTGAGATGGATTGGTTTATTTTTTGAATGCCTGTAATTAGATATCGACATGTTTCCTCCTTTTATGGAGGTTTTATTTTTCTGATGTGTTTGGTTTATAAAGTTGGGTAGAAATTTAAAAAATAAATGAGAAAAGATATGTGAAATGTAATTATATTTCATTCATATTTCACTTTTTTTTTCCTTTTATTTTCTCTAAATTCCTACTGAAATTCATAAACCACACAAACACAACCTAATTGCCACAATTTTGAAAGCCATATTTGTTTGGCAAATTGGCTATTAGATGGGATCAATAACTACTAATTCTAGAATAATCAACTCATTTGGATTGTATAACATATCTCATCTTTGGATTAACACAAGACTACTATAAATTTATAAATTAATCAATTAAGGGAAATTCTATGGTACACATCCTTCTAAGGGTGTGTATCATATGCACCCTACTATAAATTGATTAAATATGCAAGAGGTTCCTAACCAAAAATAAATAAAAATAAAATATGCGAGAGGTTTCTAAGCATTTAGTTTCTAAAAACTCGGGAACCTAGTCTTGTGAAGAAGCGTGCGTTATTATTTGTCCTATGGCTCAGAAAATGGTAGGTAGAGTGAGAGTACCACATTGATTAAATATGCGAGAGGTTCCTGAGCTCTTGGCTTCTAAAAACTTGGGAACCTAGTCTTGTGAAGGAGCGTGCGTTATTATTTGCCTTGTGGCTCGGACCATCTATCCCACTCAGAGTTGAGAATTAGGCCTATTTTGGTTACAATTTTAATCAAAAAAATACTATAATTTTAATAAAAAAATAAAAAAATATATTATAAAAGTCAATTTCTCTTTACTTTTATGTCATTTTGTAAAAAAATCAAAAATAAAAAATAATAATAACAATTGCTAAAAAAATTAATCGCCAAAACATTCTCAGTTGCGGTCCACTCGGCTGTAATGGTCGAAAAAATTGTTTCAATCATTTGATGTGGGGTTAAATTTGTGATGGTTGAGGGCCTGGCATTAATTTGGAGGTGGACTTGGCCCATCCTCTTGGTGTGCATTCAATTAATAGCCCTTTGAATTTGCCATCTAAATCTCAGATTACCAGGCCTAGTAATAACAGCCTACTGCCTGGGTGCAATTCTCATGCTCCATCTAAATCCACTGGGCCACATACAAATGTTGACACTAATGGGTTGGACATTCTGGGTCTACAGGATCAAGCTCAAGTTAGACCACCTGCTATCACCCTCAATCACCTGCAGCTATCAAGGAACCAGAGAAAAGGAAGGCTCAGATGGAGGGTTTCTCTCGTTTTGCTAGACTCTATGGCCACAAAGCTGTAACACTTGCTAAATATCCTTCCAGGGCTGTTATCTTTAGACCAACAGTTGCTGCTCTTGCACACTTTGATCTCTCTGAGAGTGAATCAAGCTTGCATAGTTATCTGCTCAAAGAAGCCAAAGCCATTGTTCAACTGGGGAAGAATCTTGGAATAAACTTCAGAGGAGAAGAAGATGTTGTGCTAGATAAGTGTCACGACCCAAACCCGCCCCTATGGGTTTAGCACCGTAACCGGCCAGTAATCCGACATTACCGAAGGCCTGCTTAACAGTAAGACAGTAAAACAGAGTACAGGGGCATGGCGGAAGCCATTACAGTAAATAAACAATGTCCAATGAGCTGTGACAGTCTGTATGCAAAAAGATTTTTCATTCAAATGCACATTCATAACAGAGTAGTCTATACATATATGTACAATCACTCAGTACGGGGACATAACCCCTACTATAACAATACAGTGCAAAAACAGATACAGAGACAGACAGGGGAAACAAAAACACCCCTAAGCCATAGCTTGGCAGGCTCGGAACCTCGCAGTGAGGTACAGTGGTTGGCTTGACAAAAAGGGAAGTCTACCCCACGCTCCTAGCTGCGGTCTGGTGCCTGTACACCTACATATATATATGAGCAGTGAGCTAAAGTCCAGTGAATAACATAAAGCGTAAAGGGGTTTAGAATGAATGTCCCTACAGTAATGAAAACAATTCATTTCAATCAGTATATCAGTTGTTCAGTACAGTAAACAGTCATATGTGGTACATCCATTAGCATAATAGTAAACAATAGGTCTTAAAAGACCGAACAGTTAATGATGGCCATCAATCAGTAAACAGTAGTGGTTCCAACAAGGGAACCGACAGAGATCTCTGTAATAGTAACAGTCAGTAACAGTAGTTGCTAAGGATGCCACAATACAGTTCAGAATATAGGACATACATTCATTCAATTAACAGTATCAGTTCAGAAACAGTACAGTTTAATTGTTCAGAAGATAATCATTTTGAACATATCTTTACACAGTTATTACTCACAGAGTTCTGGGCTACAGTAAGCTAGAGCGTCTCCTTGGAAGCCAACCCTACACAGTTAACAGATCGAACACACTAAGCTACACAGTTGGGAAAGATAATAACTTAATCCCTAATTGCCTCGGTGTGTTCTACATCTATATCCTCATTAAGATGTCTTAAACTAGGTCTAAGAATGCCTAGGATGGGATGAGGATGCAAATATGTATTCAGAAAACATTTTCAGAATTTTCAGTGAAACAGGGTCCCGCTCGAGCGTAGGTTACTCCGCTCGAGCGGAAAGGCAAACAAAGGTCCTCGCTCGAGCATCAACTTACCCGCTCGAACGGACCAAAAAGTACTGGATAGGTGAAATTCACGCTCGACGCCCGCTTGAGCGTACAATCCTTCGCTCGAGCGGACTGATGAACAGTGCAAAGTACTGGATGCTCGAATTCCCCGCTCGAACGCCACTTCCCCCGCTCGAGCGGAAGACCAAAATCTGGAAAAATCTATATTTGAGCTCCAAGTTCAAAATCAAGTTCAAATGCACAAAATTCGATCCTCTTGGGCTAATTTTCTGGAAAACACTTGTAAACACATAGAACAACATGATTCAAAGCTCAATTTGAGAAATCAAAGCCCAAGGGTGTTTAATTCAAACTCAATTTCAAACTAATTTTTTTTCATGAACATGCTACAAACATGACATGCAAGAGTTTAATTCAATTCAAAGCTTCAAAACATGCTCTAGTGAGCTAATTCTTTTCAAAACAAGATGAAATCATGGTCTACTCTCAAAACATGGACATGCATGTGAGGAAACATGAACTATAACCTCAAAATTCTTCAATATACACATGCATGCATGGAATGAGCTTCAATTCAACATGTTAGAACTAAATCATGCCTTAGCTCTACAATTTGACATGAATCATGCAAGAATCAACTTAAATACACAATGAAGAAGGTCAATGATCTACCTTAGGTCTTCAAATGCAAGTCTAGAAGCTCAAATATGCAATCTCTTCTACAATTCTTCCACTTTCAAGCAAAACTCCAAGTAGAACACAAGAAGGAACTCAATTCTCTCACCTCTCTCTCTCTATGGTCGGTTAGAGCAAGAAAATGGCTGATGAAAATGTGTTTGTGCAATGCAAGACTAATCTCTCAATATATGGTATAGTGGCCCACTAATAGGGTAGAAATGTAAATAAAGGCAACATTTGTAATTTAGCTCATTTTAATCTAATTTAAACACACCTAATCAGTTTTCAGATAATTACACCATAAATTCACATAAATTATGATGATCATAAAACATCAATCGATTTCAGATTAGGCCGCCGATAAGGCCTTCAATTTGCAGTTTAAACATAAAGACACGAACAGATAATTAAACAGGCAACAGATAGAAATGCAATTCAAATAGATACACTCAATCAATTCGGTTTCGGTTTCAGTTTTCAGTCAATCAGTTCAGTATTTCAATTACTTCAGTTATCCATCATAATCAGTCTCAATATAGTAGTAACCGGTAGTCAATCAGTGATCAATGACTAATCGGTAAACAGTAACGAGGGTTGTTACAATAAGATCATTGATCTGGAGCTTAAGGATAAAAAGAGACTTACCAAGGATGGTAAGGATAAGTTGTAATAGCAGTAGCTAGGGGAGTTATAGAGTATCCATTTATTTCTTTATGGAGCTCATGTCCTGGAATGTTAGGGGTATTGGTAAGTCTGAGAAGAGGGGTAGAATTAAGAAGTTACTTAAAGATAGGCACATTGATATTGTTTTCTTTCAAGAAACTAAGAAGATGGTTGATTTGGTTACTGCAGCTAGAGGAATTTGGGAAAGCAGGAACATAGAGTTCTTATCTGTGGATCTGGTTAGAACTGCAAAAAGGCTTCTTTGCATTTGGAATCCTGATGTTTTCCAGTTAACTGGCAGCTATTGTAACAGAAGATTTATTTTAATCTTAGGTACATTATACAATTCTTTTGATTGTGTTTTGCTCAATATTTATGCACCTAATGATATCAACAGTCGATCCATTTTTTGGAATACTCTTCTTAACCTCAGAGCTTCCTTCCCCAACCCTTGGTGCTTAGGGGTGATCTCAATGAAATAAGTAATATAGGTGAGAGAATTAGTTGCTCCAGAAGAGACAGGGGAATGAAATAACTCAATGAATTTATAGATAAATGTGAGCTGAATGGCCTACCTCTTTTGGGAAGAAAATATACTTGGTGTAATGCTTAGGAGGCACAGAAATGGAGCAGAATTGATAGAGTTTTACTAAGCCTAAAGTGGTTGATTCACTTCAAAATGAAGCTTTAAGGACTGCCTAGACTAATATCAGATCACTGCCCTCTACTAATGATGGAAGATGAAAGAGATTGGGGCCCTAAACCCTTTAGATTTATCAATGCTTGGACCTTACATCCTAGTTTTTCTTATCTTTTTAAGTCTTGCTGGGAAAACACTAATTTTGTGGGCTGGGCTGGGTTTATTCTCCAACAAAAATTAAAGCACCTGAACGTAGAATTAAAGAAATGGAATTCTGAAGTGTTTGGCAATGTCTCATCTAAACTTAAGGCTTCAGAGGATGAATTGCATGCAATAGATATCACTACTGAGGTTAGAGAACTGCTTGATTCAGAAAAGGTTAGAAGAAGGGTGGTTAGAGGTGAAGTGTGGCAGCTTTATAGAATGGTGGAGTAGTTATGGCATCAAAAATCCAAAGTGAATTGGTCCCTGCGGGGGGACAAAAATACGAAATTCTTTCATGTCATTGCAAGTACTAGACAAGGTCACAATATGATCAATTCCATTTTAGTCAATGGTGTGTCTGTTGAGGAACCTAGCACAGTCAAGCATGAAATTTTTCTTCATTTCAGGACCCATTTCCATGATAGCTGAGTTATTAGGCCTACTTTAGGTGGGGAGTTCAAATCAATTGAGGTCAGCACTGTCTCCCAACAGCTTATTCCAGAATTCACTGTTACTGAAGTTTGGGCAGCCATAAAAGACAGCAATAGTAACAAAGCTCCAGGCCCCGATGGTTTTAATATGTTATGTTATCAGAAATTTTGGAAAGTCATGAAGCATGAGATTATGCAATTCTTTAAAAATTTTCACAACCATAATAGGCTTACCTATGGAATAAACAGTTCATTCATCACCCTCACTCCCAAGATTGATAATCCCAACAATCTGTCTGACTATAGACCCATTAGCTTAGTTTGTTTACTATACAAAGTTTTGGCAAAAGTCCTAGCACATAGATTGAAGTCATTGATGCCATTAATCATTGGTGAAACTCAGACAGCTTTTATAAGAGGTAGGAATATCCTAGATAGGGTGTTTATTGCTAATCAAGTGGTTGATGGTTGGAAGAACGCCAAGCTGTAAGGGCTGATTATGAAGTTGGACTTTAAGAAAGCTCTTGATTTAGTAAATTGGGAATTCTTGTTCACTATGATGTCTAGTTTTGGGTTTGGGTCTCAATGGGTCTCTTGGATGAAAACTTGCGTATCTTCAGCCCGTATCTCCATCCTCATGAATGGATCACCAACTAAAGAGTTCTCTCCGCAAAGAGCTCTTAGGCAAGGTGACCCATTATCACCTTTCCTTTTCAATATTGTGGTTGAAGGGCTCAACATTCTCCTCACTAGAGCACTTAATCTTGGTATCCTCAATAGAGTACTGGTTAGGGCTCATGAGGTACTTATATCACATCTTCAATTTGCTGACAACTCTATTCTCTTCTGTGAAGCTGATATGGACCAGGTAGTAATTATCAAAAGAGTACTTCGGTGCTTTGAAGTCCTATCCGGACTAAGAATCAACTACCACAAAAGTGTGGTCTGCGGAGTGGGTGTGGTAGGTGAGTCATTGCATACTTATGCTAACCTTTTGAATTGCAAGGTACGTAGCTTGCCTTTGAAATTTTTAGGGCTGCTTTTAGGTGCTAACCCAGGTAGGAAATCTACTTGGAAACCAGTGCTTGACAATATTAGATCAAGACTATCAGGCTGGATAAGGAAATTGCTATCCTTTGTTAGAAGATTAACCTTGATCAAGTCTATCTTATCAAGTCTACCTGTGTACTACCTTTCTCTTTTCAAGATGCCTAAAGGTGTGGCTCGTGAATTTGAAAAGATTGAAGTTGCTTTCTTGTGGGTGGTAATGAACTAAAAAGAAAAGTTCATTTGGTGAAATGGACTGAGGTCACAAAGAGTGCTGCCCAAGGAGGTCTGGGCATTAGGAGGATTAGGGATGTTAATGCAAGCCTGCTTCTCAAATGATGGTGGAAATTTGGAAATCAAATAAATGCACTATGGAGGAAAATTATCTGCAGCAAATTCAAGGTTGAAGTAGATAGCTGGCATCCTCCTGTCATATCTTCTTACAAGCATTCTAGGGTGTGGAAAGATATTACTTTCATTGGGGTTTAGAATAGAAACATCTTCAATTTCTTCTTGGAAAACTGTAAAATCGAGGTCGGGGATGGCAGCAGAATCAAATTTTGGCATGATAAGTGGTGTGGTGTTTCTTGTCTCAAGGATGAGTTCCCTTCTCTATTCAACCTTTCTACTGAAAAGAATGGCTCTCTCCACCACTTTCATGCTAGGAAAACCAGCAATACTGATTGGCACTTCCTTTATAAAAGAGTATTGTATGCTTAGGAACTGGTTGATGAAGTGAGGTTAATTGCTTTGTTATCCTTTGCTCCTCTACTAAACCCAGTAAGTGCTGATAGTCTGGCTTGGGCTTATTCATCTGCAAGTTCCTGTTCTTTCTCGGTGTCTTCTTTATACTCCTTTAGCACTTTTCCTCTTGGGCCTAATGTTAGTATTAGCAAGTTCATTTGGAGCAATATCTTACCACCCAAAGTCCATTTCTTTGGATGGTTGGCCTACAAAAATAAAATCAAAACTGTTGATTTCTTGCACAACCTTGGCATACTCGGTATCACTATTTCCACCTACTGCTCATTCTGGAATTCTGCCCCTAAATCTGTTCAGCATATTTACTCTATTGCCAATTCTCTTGGTCCATTGGGTCTTATGTGTTACATGAATGGGGGCTTGTGACAACCCTCACCTCTGACTAGTGCTAATCTCTGATTAAGCATGATAAGTAATTAATTATGATAAATTTCTGGATTGATTGCATAAGTGTATTACCTTAATTGCATTTTTATCTGTTTGCCATTGATTGATCTGTTCATGTTTTAAGTTTCGAACTGCGAATTGAAAGCCTTATCGGCGACTGAATCAGAAATTGATTAGTGTTTTATGCTAATTAGGTTAAATTAAAATTCAATTTGGAATGATTTAGTTGGGTTAAATAATGTTAAATTACAATAGTTTGGATTTATTACAAGATTGCCATTGAGTGGCTAATTCTAGACCATTGTTTAGTCTTGATTCATATTTGTTTGGCACTATCATTTTCCATTCTCAAGAGACCAAACGTGAGAGAGAGAGAGAGAGACTTGGAAGAAAATTGGTTTCATCAAGAATTCGGCTTAGAGAATTAAAAGAATTGTAGGGAATTTGCAAAATTGAGCTAGCACACTTGAGATTTAAGACCTAGGTAAGGAATTTATCCTCTCAATTGTGAATTTAAGTTGTTTCTTGCATGGTTCATGAGAAGTTAGTGATTTGAGTCAAGAATTAGCTTGATGTGTTAAATTAAGAGTCCATTCATGCATACATGTATATATTCTTGAATTTTGAGGTTGTTTTCATAAAATTCTTACATGCATGTCCATGTTTTGATTGTGGTCCATGAATTCACCATGATTTTGAG
>JAPPVO010006971.1:0-10533 GCA_030407325.1 Camellia japonica
CCCTCCGTAGGATCATGCCCTCGAATGTGGCCAGTATCCCGAGCAACTCTTCCGTATACTCAACTGGAGGCTGCGAATACAAATGCAAGACTATCAGCAAAGGAATGAATGTCCAAATATCTGACTGATAAATCAAAGCTGAAAAACATACAGGGGGTGAATCGGGGTCTCTGACATATCCGTGATCAGAAGAGGAGGCTCTAGCGGGACCTGGTAAGGAGTCCCGAACCGCCAGCTTGTCAGCTTGGTCGGCATGTCTGGCCACCCAGCATGATGATGAAGAGACGGAGGGATCAGAGGAATAGAACTACCTCTACCCCTAGATGCACCAGCCCTGCTAGAAGAAGGGATATCCGTAGCACGGGCACGACTCGAAGATGGTATATCAGTAGGCCTCAGTGTCGGAGCACGCACTCCCGTTAAGGGGGGCATCAAATATATACGACGATAGGTGGCGTAGTCCCCCTCCATGAGATGTAACAAAGCATCGCTGCCTTGCATAGCACTAGTGACCTCCTGGGTAGAGAGTCTATCCGCAGTCCGCATAGTGGCTGGAGGTACAGCAGGAGGATCCTGAGAATCATACCCCCACACCTGGCGCAGAAAGCGTTCCCCCAGGAACCATGCCCTACCGATCGGTCCTTCGAGCAGAAACCTGTACTGGGAATTACTCGATCCTCCGGGATACTGATATCGGAGACCATCACCTAAGACTGCCCAGGGCTGCCAAGTGATCTGCGGATAACCAGTGCATAAATCAATCAGAAACCAGGGATATACATGGCAGATCAAAGATGAAAATGAAAGGAACTGAGAGTTCTGACATACCTCTGTCGTCCGCACAGTATCAAAATACTGTCGCAGGTAGAAGAGAGTCTCTCGAGGTCTCGGTCGGTGCGGGCCCTCGAATACCAGCGAAAACGGAGCCATAAGAAATCCTGCCACCTCCATCTCCGGGCCTAATGTGGGGAAATACACGTACACCCATAGCTGAGAAGAACAGTGCGGAATGTGAATACAAAGTGCTGAGGGCAAAATACAGAATGTAAAGTGCGCCGTGTGTGCAATGAGCAAGTATTGAAGCGCAGAAATATAAATCAAGGGGACAGAACGTACCTCCCAGGCTCTCCAGTAGCCGCCGAGTAAGTCTCCCCGCCCACGAGAGGCCGCACTCATGTAGCAGTAGAGGGTAGCCAGGCCAGCGCCACCCCAGTCATACCGATGGACCTGTGATAGGTCCACTAGGGCACTCAGCAGATATAGCCCAACAGTGTTCCCCCTATCGGCAAATAGAGTGGTGCCAAAGAGGAACATGAGGAAACCTCGGGTGTACTGCTCGATCTCCTCAGGAGACTCAGGCTCCATCTTCGGCCTCCGGAAACAGGAAGAGAACCAAGTGTACCGGACTCTCCCGGAAGCTCTGTTTACAGGTGGGCGAGCCCCCAACAGATGCACCCATGCTGCCTCCCACTCACCCATATCCTCGTCATAAGGAATGGGCCAACCGCCTGTGTCTAGGCCGGTGAGTACAGCGAAGTCTAACGGGGTCATGGTCAGGTCCCCGGTGGCAGAAAAATGGAAAGAATTGGTGGTGTCCCACCATCTCTCCACCAGAGCAGCTAATAGTGTCCTGCTGGCAGGGCAATGTGATAATCCCATGCAGAATGGTCCAAACCCTGCTGCGTCAACTAAATCCCGGACAGCCTCCGGGAGTTCGGCGTACCACTCCCTCGCGGTAGTGGAGCCGTATCCTCGTACTGTACGAGAGCCAACCTGCGTTCAGAATGAATGTATATGTCAGAATCAGAATTGGTAAGCTGTGTGCAAATCAAATGAAGTAGCAGTGTGCAAATAAATCATTAATCAGTGGGCTGCGTGTTCACTTTATTTATATCTGGGCTGCGTGTTCAGTAAATCAGTGTTTTGGGCTGCGTGTTCAAATCATTAATCAGTGGGCTGCGTGTTCACTTTATTTCTATCTGGGCTGCGTGTTCAGTAAATCAGTGTTTTGGGCTGCGTGTTCAAAATCCTAATCAGTGGGCTGCGTGTTCAGTAAATCAGTGTTTTGGGCTGCGTGTTCAAAATCCTAATCAGTGGGCTGCGTGTTCACTTTATTTATATCTGGGCTGCGTGTTCAGTAAATCAGTGTTTTGGGCTGCGTGTTCAAAATCCTAATCAGTGGGCTGCGTGTTCACTTTATTTCTATCTGGGCTGCGTGTTCAGTAAATCAGTGTTTTGGGCTGCGTGTTCAAATCCTAATCAGTGGGCTGCGTGTTCACTTTATTTATATCTGGGCTACGTGTTCAGTAAATCAGTGTTTTAGGCTGCGTGTTCAAAATCCTAATCAGTGGGCTGCGTGTTCACTTTATTTCTATCTGGGCTGCGTGTTCAGTAAATTAGTGTTTTGGGCTGCGTGTTCACTTTATTTATATCTGGGCTGCGTGTTCAGTAAATCAGTGTTTTGGGCTGCGTGTTCAAAATCCTAATCAGTGGGCTTCGTGTTCACTTTATTTCTATCTGGGCTGCGTGTTCAGTAAATCAGTTTTGGGCTGCGTGTTCAAATCATTAATCAGTGGGCTGCGTGTTCACTTTATTTCTATCTGGGCTGCGTGTTCAGTAAATCAGTGTTTTGGGCTGCGTGTTCAAAATCCTAATCAGTGGGCTGCGTGTTCACTTTATTTCTATCTGGGCTGCGTGTTCAGTAAATCAGTGTTTTGGGCTGCGTGTTCAAAATCCTAATCAGTGGGCTGCGTGTTCACTTTATTTCTATCTAGGCTGCGTGTTCAGTAAATCAGTGTTTTGGGCTGCGTGTTCAAAATCCTAATCAGTGGGCTGCGTGTTCACTTTATTTATATCTGGGCTGCGTGTTCAGTAAATCAGTGTTTTGGGCTGCGTGTTCAAATCATTAATCAGTGGGCTGCGTGTTCACTTTATTTCTATCTGGGCTGCGTGTTCAGTAAATCAGTGTTTTGGGCTGCGTGTTCAAAATCCTAATCAGTGGGCTGCGTGTTCACTTTATTTATATCTGGGCTGCGTGTTCAGTAAATCAGTGTTTTGGGCTGCGTGTTCAAAATCCTAATCAGTGGGCTGCGTGTTCACTTTATTTATATCTGGGCTGCGTGTTCAGTAAATCAGTGTTTTGGGCTGCGTGTTCAAAATCCTAATCAGTGGGCTGCGTGTTCACTTTATTTCTATCTGGGCTGCGTGTTCAGTAAATCAGTGTTTTGGGCTGCGTGTTCAAGTCATTAATCAATGGGCTGCGTGTTCACTTTATTTCTATCTGGGCTGCGTGTTCAGTAAATCAGTGTTTTGGGTTGCGTGTTCAAAATCCTAATCAGTGGGCTGCGTGTTCACTTTATTTCTACCTGGGCTGCGTGTTCAGTAAATCAGAGTTTGGGACTATGTGTTCTACTCGTAATCAGTGTGAGCTGTGTGTTCACCATCAACTTGGACTGTGTGTTCAGAAAATCAGAATTTGGGACTATGTGTTCTACTCGTAATCAGTGTGGGCTGTGCGTTCACCATCAACTTGGACTGTGTGTTCAGAAAATCAAAATTTGGGACTGTGTGTTCTACTCGTAGTCAGTGTGCGCCGTGTGTTCACAATCAATCAGTCAGTGAGCCGTGTGTTCAGCAATTCAAGTGTTTAAGTCACATGTTCGGAGTGCAAACAAAGTACTATGTCATAAGCTACAACTGTGTGTTTAAGCATGGCAAAGCTACAAAATGCACGGAAAATGCAGAAAATAAAGTAAAATACCTCTCGCGCCTCGGAAGAGAGGTGCTGCTCTGGCTCTCGCAGAAGCAAGTCTCCGGGTGCCCGGTCGTTGAAGTCAGTGAAATGACGGAAAACGTCTCGCGGAAGAATATGCACTGCCGGGGCGTACCTCCGGGAATAAAAGGACGGACTCTCGGGGGGAGTGCCGTAATGTCAAAATCATCTCCGGCACCTGGAGGACCTCCGCCGTGAGGGAAATTACCTGCCATTTCAAGAAATCTGCAAAAAGGAGCAAAAATGAGCCAAAATTGGAAAAAGTCAACAAAAGTCAACTCCCGGGAAATGAAAAAGTCAACAAAAGTCAACTCCCGAGAAAATATTCCAAATATTGAGACAAACTTACCTCAAGTGGTGAAAATGAGAAAAGAAGCTCCGAAATCAAAATTTAGTCGCCTCAAAGTGCTTAAAACTGAAGGATTTCGCGAAAACAACTTGCAAAAAAGGCTGAAAAGCGCGTATAAAGTGCAGATCTGAAAGAAAAAATGGTTTGGGAGACAAGAGAAGAGTTTTCCACGGCTGTGGGAGTGATTTCACAATGAATGGGTGAGGATATATATAGAAATGAGAAAAAAGACGAAATTGCCCTTACTTTTGGGCAGATGGCCGGCCGGCCACCTTTCTTGGCTGGCCGGCCATTTACTTTTTGAAGCATGGCCGGTGGCCTCCCCTAGGACCACCACTTGGCCGGCCATCTCCCCCACACCCCCTCTAGCTCCCTGCAAATTTTGAGGAAGATTGGAGCTCCCGGGACCTGAAAAAGTTCAAGAAAAGTGCACTTCCGGTCGCGAAATCGGTCCGCCGGAACTTCAGCTGCAGTTTCTGACCTGTCTCATCATCACTCATCAAAATCAAGGTGTATCCTTTTTGAACATGTTGTAACCTCTCCGGGAGGTGAATCAGAGGTCGCGATCAAGTTGCCTTCACCAAAATGCGCATTTTCTTACTCGTTATTTCGCAACCGACGGGCACCCTGGTTTATGCTCGTTTTGCATTGTTGTGCACATAACTTGCATTCTTATGAATATTTGGAATTGTCATGCATGATTTCTTGGTGTACCATATCTCTGTGCTTGTGCATGCGTTGTCACGCACGTTCCTTTCTCGCATTACGATGCATTCACTCGCCGACACTGTGTGTGTCAAACTTTCGGAATCACAGGAATCACATTGAATATATGTTGTTAGCATATTGTTCTTGTTGAATTTCTCTCTTTTGCAGGCACGATATTGTATGTACGGTTCATTTGAGGCTGGTGCGACCAGATGAATCGCGCAGGTATCGTATCTTCTCCGTGTGAGACGCGACGAGAACCGAATGATTCTCCGCATTCCTAACTGCATGAAATGTAGTTGTTGCTTTGCATTCTTGCTTAAAACTGTTGCATGTATTTGCGAATACTTGCCTCATTACAGCTTGCTGCATTTGCATGATCATTTGACTCTGTGCATGTCGCTTTGCATTTTGCTCCCCCTGCCTGCGGGCACGTCTGCGGGCACATATCTCTGTTTATCTTGTATGATTGTCTAAGTCTTCGGCCTTGTCAAAAATGGGTCGTCTCTGGGCTTTGACATTCACTCCCGTCATTGTTATGACTTCCGAGTTCTGTCAAAGAGGGGCAACTGTAGACACCCCATTTTTGACTGACCTTAAGACTCAGACGTCACCGATTGAGCGCTCGGTGATGTTGCATATCGTGCTCGTTCAGAAGTCTCAGAGTCGCGGCCGTGCGCCCTGCCTCCGGACTTCCGAACTCTCTTCTGTGTCTTGCCTCGGTTTGCGAACCAGACTTGGTTTTCTCTGTTTTCTTTCCTGAGGGGAGGGAGAGGTCCCGTAGACCGTCTCCCAGTGGCCGTGGGCTACATTTCGTGGCCGTAGGCCATTTTGCCCATTTCGGAGCCCGGTTCCCGGTTTTCGGAGTCGTCAGGCCGTATGCCTCGGTTCGGGACCACCCAACCATATCCGATTCCTCCGGTTTTTTGGCATGCATCTCATTTACTCCCTTTCGAGGGACACTGGGGTCTTAGATACCCACTTCGTGGCCAAACGCCACTTTCGGTGCTTATAGCCTATTTTCGGGACCTCGGACTGCGTGTTTTGGTCCCCAAGCATTCGTTTTGCATCGGTTTTTGTTCATTCTTGGCAGGTACCTCTGTTTTATCATAACGAGGGACACTAGTGTCTTAGATACCCACTTCGTGGCCGAACGCCACTTTCGGTGCTTATAGCCTATTTTCGGGACCTCGGACTGCGTGTTTTGGTCCCCGAGCATTCGTTTTGCATCAGTTTTTGTTCATTCTTGGCAGGTACCTCTGTTTTATCATAACGAGGGACACTGGGGTCTTAGATACCCACTTCGTGGCCAAACGCCACTTTCGGTGCTTACAGCCTATTTTCGGGACCCCGAACTGCGTGTTTTGGTTCCCGAGCATTCGTTTTGCATCGGTTTTTGTTCATTTTTTGCAGGTACCTCTGTTTTATCATAAGGAAGATCACTGGAGAGTGGGAGGCTAGTAATTGTCCAAGCAACCTGTTATGCTCTTCCGGCGCCCCCCGGCGCCCGTTTTTCTCACTTCCGGGCTAATGTTGACCACCCTAGGGCCATTTTCTTTGAGCCAAAACCACATATTTGTGATGTACACACATGGGAGGACCCTAAAAACACCTGGCCGGCCAGTAATTCTTCCTTTCATTTTTGACCCCTCTTTGAATTGGCTTGTTGTTTCTCCTGTTTCAGAGTTGCCAATTTTGAACTACAGGGCCTTGTTGTACACACCTTGGAGGACACCATCATGTGGTGGCCGGCCAGCAAATCTTTCCTTCATTTTTACCCCTTGGCCGGCCGGCCATAGGGGGTGGCCGGCCGGCCACCTCCAGAAAAAGCACTTGGCCGGCCATGCTCCTTGGGATGTGTTCCTTGCAGCTGCATAGCTGTTTCCCCCATAAAAGATCTGTATCCGGGGGATATTTTGGAGGGGAATGCTTAGGTGCATTTCCCTCCACTTTACACCCCTCCTTTGGTCTATATAACAGCAGCTCCAACATTGTAGAAAGGGTTAGAAACATTGGCTCAAGCATACACATTCATATCTCTATCCATCTCTCTCAAATCTTGAGGTTTTGGTGCCTTTTGTTCATCATCATCAAGCACTACCATCACCACTCCATTTCCAGAAACAAGGAGAGGTTCTTGAAGGCTTAGAAGCAACATTTCTTAAGCCAAGAAGCAAAGAAAGAAAGGTCTTCAAGGGTAAGTCTCAAATTCCCTCTTTTATCCCACTTTCTTGCCTCTTTTCTTAACCCTACTTGCTCACTGTTTTGAGCTCCGACCAATACTGAAAGTGGTCTTCTTTTGAGCTATTCTTGATGTTTGTTCAAGGGCTCAACTCTGTTTGAGCCCTCCATCTTGCACTTCTTTCAATATCCTCTTATATGCCATTATTTTGCATTGAATATTTGGCCTATGTGTGATCTGAATTGGAGCATCTCATGAACTGATATTGTGCTTATTTTGAGGCCCTCTTCAACATTGAAGAAGGGCTCAACCTTGTTTTCATGCTCCATATGCCACTTGCTTTGAATCCATGTTTTGCCCTTGTTTTTGCATGCTTTTTCTAGCTTATAAGTGATCTGTTTTCGAGCATGAAATAAACTGTGATGGGGCCTATTTTGAGTCCCTCTTCAACATTGAAGAAGGTCTCAACCCTGTTTGGCCTCTCTATCATGCACTTACTTCACAATTCCTCCAATTTACCGTAAAATTGCATGATTTATTTGACCTACTTGTAGTCTGATTTGGAGCATGTCATGAACTGTGAGTAAGCTTATTTTGTGTCCCTATACAACATTGTATAAGGGATCAATCTTGTTGGGGGTCTCCATGTTATACTTGTCTCTAAACCCCTCTTTGACCCCCATTTTTGCATGCTTTTTTAAGCTCATCTAGCTTCTTTTTTCGGCCATCATCAGAACTGGAAAGAGTCATATTTTGATCTTATTGACATATTTCATTAAGGGTCTTTTCTGGTTTGATGAATTTTTGGGGTACCTCATGTTATAGCCTTGTGAATCCTAGATCTTGCATAGCATTTTTATCATGGTTGCATACTGAGTTGGGGGATGTCATCTACTGTAAATATGCATATTTTTAGTCCCTCATCAGTGTTTTAGAAGGGTACTTTTCCATTCGAGCATTGCATGTATCACTTGCTTCAATACCCCTCTCTTGGCTCGTATTTTTGCATGCTATTGTTGCCCTATCTATGCTTGCTATTTAGCCCTTTTTGTGACTGAAAAATGATATTTTGGGGGCTGCCTTGCTACTGTTTTGCATGTCATGTACCAATTATGCATGATTAGTGTGGCTGTAGGCCATTTCGGATGCTTAATATCGTATTTCGGGACCATTCCGTGCATTCGGTATCATTTCCCCGCCTTTCGGGACTGTTTTGCATCATTTGTGAGTGTTGGAAATTCATTTGCATGCTTGCATATCGTTTCTATGCCATTTCATGCCTTAGTACCATTGCCTCGGTTTGCGCGCCCGTGGGCATGCATTTCGAGGCACTTCATTTTTATGCGACGGCCTCCCGTGTGAGTGTAGCTGAGGCTCTCTCATGTTGGTATAAGCCCATTCTGCATTCTGTATGCCATTTTAGTCTCATCGCATTGCGTATGCCATTGCCTCGGTTTGCGTGCCCGTGTGCACGCATTTCGAGGCACTTCATTTTTTATTCGACGGCCTCCTGTGTGAGTGTGGCTGAGGCTCTCTCATGTTGGTGTAAGTCCATCTTGCATTCCGTATGTCATTTTAGTCTCATCGCATTCCGTATGCTATTTTCTCGGCTCGCGTGCCCGCGGACACGCATTTCGAGACATCTCATTTTAGTCTCATTGCATATCATATTTCATGTCATTTCATGCCTTAGGGCCATCGCCTCGGTTTGCGCGCCCATGTGCACGCATTTCGAGGCATCTCATTTTCATCCGACGGCCTCTTATGTGAGTGTGGCTGAGGCTCACTCATGTTAGTGTAAGTCCAAAATCATTGCGTATGCCATTTCGTGCCTTAGGATCATCACCTCGGTTTGCGTGCCCGTGTGCACGCATTTCGAGACATCTCATTTTCATAGCATTGTGCATGCTAGGATTGTATTTTAGTTGCATTCATGCATATTGCATCGTGTTCGGGATAGGAGTTAGCCCGGGCACGCGAAACGAGGCACGTTTCGTACTCCGAGTGACGGAACGGGTCTCAATTCCCAGGTCACCGACACTCCGGATTACCCATGATGGAGTTAGGTTTTGCTGTAGCATTCATATACATTCATCTTATATTGAGTTGTGCAATCCGACTCCTCGGCCATCATGCATCGAGATGCGTGATTGGTGCACGAGGATCGAGGCATGTATATATTTGTGAAATACATTGCTGTGCCCCTTTCCTGCTCTCTGTTACAGCATATCAAGAATCAGCAACTCTTCAAGCATTCTGGCACGCATTTCGAGAAATACTGCAAACAGAGGCTAATCGGGGCATCCCAGTGGATTTCCGCGCAAGGCAGCCCAGCATACGTCATTCATCAGAATCGAGGCAGCCCCTGGCTTGCATGCCAGTCTACCGTTTTCTTAGTTTAATTTATTAATTAATTAGAAATTTGTTAATTAATTAGGAATCTGTAAATTTCGGATTGTATTATTCTTTCATTTCGGACTGTATTATTTATTCGGACCCTCTGCGCGAGGGCATAATTGTAATAAGTATGCGTGAGTATGATGTATGTCTTCCAACCCCACGTCTTTCTTCCCTTTTATTTATCTGCTTATGATGGTTAGATATAGGGCATATTTCAATTAGCATACAGTATGACAGCATGTTTGCATCATTCATCTGTTTTGCACGCACCGGGCTCGGCGCATCATACAAACTACATTCGTATTTCAAATTCCAGATTGAATACATGTTAGCTGTAGCATTCCATATGCCATGTTTAGAATAGCCGAGCCTGCTATAGTTGCATCTTTGCATGTGTTGCATTAGGCATTCCTGTATATTTAGGATCATGCATGATTTCTAATCGGTTTTCTGTTATTGGCTTGGAGTATTCGGTGAGTTTTATGCTTTAGCATCCTTGCATGCGTGTGAGTGTTGCCATGAATAGCATGCTTACCATGAGGCTATATGCTTATGTGATATAACTGCCTTGAATGCCTGTGGGTGGAGGTTGTGTTGCTTGGATTGGACAATTCATCAAATGTTTGTTTTAAGCCCACTAGATAGTGGCAAAATCATGTTTTCTAAGCCCACCTGAGGGTGGCAAATCCACGTCTTAGCCTACCTGCGGGTAGCACCATCAAACCATTTTCAAACAACAAACATGAAATGTTTTGTTCCAATTCAGGCGGCCCAGTCTATACTTATTTGCTGCGAGCATCACATAGTAACCTAGGCTAATAACCGGAATAAGAACTCACAATGTTTTCAAAAAGAGGTATCATGGTTAGTAGAGGCCGGTCTTTGACCGGGCGAGCGGGGGTGCTCACGAAGTGACCTTCCCCAATCGTACCCAAGTTCCCGAGCCGAGGCAACTTTGGTGATGACGGACACGTGGCCTTGGGCACCGAGTCAGGGTTTCCTAAATTTCCCAAAAATAAAATATTTAGGTGGCGACTCTGTATCTGGCAAAGCAGTCCATGTCTGGCACTTCTTTCAAAAATCTGTTTCCAAAACGATTTGCCGGATTTGGACTCTTTGGTT
>JAPPVO010006972.1:0-19835 GCA_030407325.1 Camellia japonica
TTCCAAATTTGTCTTCCTTTTCTATTGGAGTATTAATCTCATCTCTAACACCCTCCTTCTGTTGATTACCCTTATTCGTGTTGGCCACCCAAGGTGATACCAATTCATCCTTCCTGTTACGAAGCATCTCCTCCTCTAGATCACAAGATGATAACACATCAAATATATCTGATGGGGACGAAAATGAGAGAGTAGAAACTATCTTTTCCAACAAATACTGCACCGCATCCTTACCTTTCCTTTTCTTCACCTCTTCCCATTCACTAGGCTTGATATCTAATTTTTGTATAGCCAAAGAGGTAGAACTCAATGGCTTTGGTTTGTAAGTACAAGAAATTGTGGCATGACCAAAAGCATTGCAATCATCATACTTTTGAGGTCTCCATGTCACCTCCACTCGTGTCTCATAAGCCTTCACCATAACCTAAATTGAACATGAAAGACTTTGGTATATTCGAGATCTTGAACTTCAACACACACCTATGCGAATGTAAGCCTACTATGAGATTTAGTGTATTCATCAAGGTACAAAGGCTAAGAAGCATAAACACTTCTAAGATGGTAACATGTCCACTGAAAGCATTTCATATTACTTATTAATTTTTTTTTTTAGACTTGGTGGGATGCAAATGTCTATCACTCAAAAACACATAACAAATTTGAATAAAACAAGAGAGGATACAATGACAAAAGAAAAATAATGTAGATTTATATCTACTAATCCTTCCTCTAACTACATTTGAGAAATTAGTGTTATGTAGCATTTTTTTTCTTATTTTTGAATAATATATTCATAAATATGACAATAAATTGATAAAACTATATACTATGAGTGTGTCCCCCACATGTTGCATATTCTATTTTCTATAAAATGCCATGTCAGCACGTTCGTGTGGTGTCCATGTTGTATCACGTGTCCATGTATGTGATTCTTTGTACAAGGTACACCTATCTGACAAAATGATCTGATTTAAATCATCATTTAGTCATATAACCATCAGCAGGTCAGTATTTGGAGTCCAACATAAAACCCAACACATGCTTCAGTGCTACACAAGATTGATGAACTAACATTTCTGAAGATGAAAATTGACAAGTGCAACAACACAAAGACAACATTTCCAATTTTAGAGGGCTGTCCAACATTGGGTCATTGCAAATAGAGAAGATACTTCAGCTTGAAGGCTTCTGGGAGGGGGAAGTTCCAGTTGAAGTATTTATAAAGCATTGTTGGACAGTGCCCTTTGTTTTCCACTGAAATGCATCTGGAAAATTCCAAGGGAATTTGTCTTTCTTTCCATGTTAGAGCAGATTTGGAGACAATTATAAAAAGTGACAAATTGATGCTTGGGCAAAATGTTCTTCTGACTTGATGTAGCATATTCAAAGCAGAGGATATGTTAATTACCTTTGGGTCATTGCATGGTAGGTACAGAGCTAAGGTGTCCGCTCTATCTCTTGCCAATCTGAATTGGCATGTATTGGATCGTCATAAGATCAGTTTGGAAGGTTCTTAATAGTTACCCTGTACAAAGTAGGAGTAAAGAGTCGTACGTGTGTGTCTCATGTGAACGAAGTCCAGTAGACAACCTTTTGAAGATGTCAGCTGACAACTCCTAGTCTAAAGTATCTGATGTTGAGTACACATTTTTGGCTTTTTAGAGGATCATCCTTGTTCGTTGCATTCTTTCATTTTCCTTATAAGTAATACATGTTTCTCATATGTGGTAAACTTTTATTTTGCTCTTGTATACATCAGTTTAAATAGGTGGCACCCTCTTTGGTGCCTTTGCTGCCTCGGTATGCAAGGGTAACCAAGTAAGTTGATTAAAGGATCATCCAAAAATAGTTTCCTTCCCTACTTGTACAACGTCATAATGTAAATTATCTGTCATGAGATCCAATAATGAACGAAGATATACAACTGAGTACAAGCCATAATTACACTAGACTCACCTGCATGGTTGTCACTGAAGTCATTACACCATTAGAATCGGGCCGGCTTAGGACACTTGAATCTTGATAGAATTTATAAACCAATTCTGGAGATTCATGAAGAATGTGGTAATACTGCTCAACAAAGGCATTACCGACAACATGTGCACTGGGAAGAGCAGCAGCAGGACTTGCTGCCTGCATTGCCATCTGCATGAAATTAAACATCAACATAAAATAAGAACATATATGTAAATTAAATAGATAGAAAAATATATCTGACATAAAATTTCAATAAACAAACAAACAATGAAAAAAGGAAAAATGAATTCTGTTTGTAAAATGAAGACATTAAAAAAACCACTAACAAAAATCAAATAAAATACAGAAAATTGAGAAAAATATCCACTTGTAATTGAAAGGAAAGAAAACTGAATTACAAAAATCCCAAGAGCAACAAATTCATAGGAGGAACCAAAAATGAAAAGCACTGTGACTTGAGAACCTTTAGAATAGAAACAAGGATTAATAACTTTGATATGAAAGCTTAGGTACCTTCACTACACACAAAAGGGAGGACGAGGAAAGAGAGAAGTGAAAAAAGATGTTACTGCAATGAAACAGACAATCTTGGAAATGTAAAAACAGATTTAAAAACCCTAGTGGTTTCAAACCTCATATGTAAGAAAGATTCTTTTTTCCCCTATTTGCAAGAAAATCTTATATCCCTCCACCCTGCCAAAAGTTGAGAAAGAAGGAAAAAAAAATTCCTTTTCATGCTAATCATTTTTTTCTTTTGAAGGTTGAAGCCCAAAAATGTTTTTTTTTTTTTTTTTTTTTTTTCCAGCAAAAGCCAAAAATGTGTTTTTTTTTCCCCCCACAAAATTTACTCTTTAAAACCAGAAAAAAAATAAAACAAAACAAAAACTACTGAAGCTATAAACACTAACTAAAAAATTATAACTATAGTGAAAGTAATAAAAAAATTATGATGAATTCCATCGGTATATACCAATGGAAACTCTAGAAATTTTTAACAGTGAACTGTATGATATAATTTTCATTTTTTTGTTTTTAAAAAACAAAAACAATTAAAAGTTCAAAAGCACCTATCGATTTCATAGTATTTTTAATTTATTGTGCAAAAAAAAGTTTTTGAAATTTAACAAGAAAATAAAAAACTTAAAAGATGTAAGGATCTTTGAGAACATGATGGGTAATGTTAATGTACGTCTTATCATATGGGATAGAGTTTGTTATTGTCCTCTTTTGGGCTTCAGTCTCCTCTACCTTTAGAGGGATACCATCTTTTTTATTTCTAGGGACTAGGGATTGTAGGGCAACATGTGACATGTAATTTGTGATATTGTGTTTGTTTTTTTTGTCTTTTCTTTTTCCTTTTTTGGAGGTCTTCTTGTCCTCCGACTCTCTTGCACTCCCCTTTTCCTCTTTAATGTTATCTCTCTTTGGCTGGCATTCAAAAAAATAAATAAATAAATAAATTGCATTTTCAGTGGGTTAGGCTAACAACACTCATCCTTGAGTGGGGCTGCCTCTGTTAATACTATGTGGAAGCGTAAGGGGTTTTAGATTGAGTACCACAGACCTAGACAGAAGACACCAACAGCATGACGCAGAAAAATGTCAACACAGTGGGTTTTTAGGCAGGATACCAAAACATGTCTCGAAGTAAATATATGTTAATTAAAAATTGAAGCATATATAGTTTTGACTAATCTATATTTTCTATAATTCTATGTCAAAACTAGCATATATTGAAGTTTCAAACTAACCAAATATTACGTATGTTATACCCTTTTGTCATTTTTTTTCTTCTTGAAATCTTATTATTTTCCTGTTTTAAAAAAGTTACCATTGCATGCTCGACTTACGCTGGCTATATATACATATTAAATCTTCATTTCAAGGTGAGAAACTTCGAAGTGTGTTAATCTGTTAATCAAACCAAGTGTCTGCTACTTCGAAATTTATTATAAAATTGTGACCACTTTCAAGAAGTGGCAGACACATATCTACTGTCTAGCATTGTCAACAAAAGTTGCAGTCCAGTTTCCCAAGCTTTCTCTTTAGTGAACAAACAAAGAAGATGAGGATTCAATTAGGTGGGGTTTGGATTGACCATGCGTGCTCTCCTGGTTGTGTCAAAGGTAACACGCCTTTCCTTAGCTATTTAGCAATTTTCTACCGAGAAATGCTATATGAAAAGGGAGTCGGGCCATACATGATTGAGTTTATGACAAATCAAAAGTTGACACATTACTTGCCATGTCATTGTGAGTACAATTGTGGGACTTAAATTTGGGGTCTCAATACCACTTACATTTTTGGTAGGTAATCAAGAATCCAAGTGAAAGACCAACCATAACTAACACAACTAGTTCACGTATTTGTTGAGATTTCAATTTTCAGAAACCAAGACCATGTATATATGGATCAAAATTTTGGATTTTTATCTATTCCTCAATTGTCTAAGCAACCAAACTGGCAAGACTTTACGAGCATTCATTGTGTGTAAGTTTGATTAAGAGTTCATACACAAAATTAGACAAAGCAAAATGTAATGAACTCAAATGCAAAACCAGAAATTCCATGTGACACCAAGCAAACCCAAAATGAATCCAAATCCAAGGTGCAATAAATGTTAATAAGGAAATTTAGCTGTTAAACCTAGATGAATCAATAAAGGCACAAAACCAACAAGCAAACATACATGAGCAGAGCTACTCCAGCCCAAAAGTTAGACCTAGTTTCCAAACGAAGTGACCTGATTACAGTCTATTAGAATATCCAAAACAACTCTATCTCCATCGTCTTCTCTAATCATCAATCAATCATCTATCTCTTTTACATATGGGCTTATATATCATTTTCCAACATGTATACCCTGTAAAGGTGTAATAAATTGAAACCCTGAAAAAGCTTGAGATCCAATAACAGAATTTCAAAAAGAAGAGTTCGAATCAAAAGAACAGGCAAAAAACCCACAAAAACCCAGATCATAAAACTGATTGATCTGGTCCAAAATCCAACCAAATTAACCATATAAGTGATCTCAATAATCAAAGCATCAATGTATAAAGCATGAACAACTACGAAATGGAAGTTTCGGATCCACCCACAAGATGGGCACCAAAAAGGACCCAAAAGTGTCTGGAACTGATACTGATTGATTCAATACATGTATATATATATATATAAAACAAATTAGATGGAGTAAAAGATTGTGAGGAGTACCTGTTGGTGAGTGAATTCTGAGTCTTGTGAAAGGGTTTGAGAGAGAGAAAAAGCGATCTGAGAGGTGGGTAGAGAGAGAGTAGAGAGAAGAACAGTATGAGCGCAAGAAGAGAAAGGAAGAGAAGAGAGGTACAACAGCAGAGATGCGGATTAGTGATCACTGCCCAAAACAAAAAGGGTAAATTGCACTGAGGTTTGGGTTTAGAATAATACATTTCAATTCTGATATTTAAGAAATTACACTAATTTTTTATCATTATAATTATTTACACAGAATAAAAATATTGAAATTAAGATGGTGTTTGGAAAATTGGTTTTTTTGATTTTTTTTTTTCACTAAAAAATAAATTGGTTACAAAACTAAAAAAACTAATCCAAACAAAATATCACGTCAAACTTTATAATTATTTCACTTTTTCTCTCACAAACATCACATCATAATCACAAACAAACTTAACTATCTTTCTAAACACAAAAAAAAAAAAAAATTCAGTAATATTCTACAACTAAAAAAACTTACAAAAAACCTACTTCCCAAACACCTATTATGTACTCTCTCTTTTTTTACTTTGCTTTACTTACTCTATTTTTTTTCCATTCCTTTGCTTTACTTTTTTTTTTAAATGTAATTTTTTGTATTTTTTATTATGAATTGTTACTTTTTATATAAGTAGGGAATTTATGAAATAAGATTATTAATCATAGGATGAGAATGTAATTTTTAAAACATCAGGGAGGAAAATGTAATTAGATCAAATCTCAAGGGGTGTCAATGTAATTTACCCAAAAAAAAAGAAGAGATTTTTGTGTTTTTCATGTTTTTGAAATGTTATGTGTTGATTTTGGAAAACTGTTTTTGAGTTTTTTTTTAAATATATTTTTTTTGGTCTTTAGTCATTTTTTAAAAATATTTTATAATTTTTGAAATGTTCTAAATCTAAATATATTTTAAAAAATTTAAACAAATTACTATTAAATACAAAATATATTACTTTATTATTATTGTTTTCATATTTTTTTATTTAGTTAATTATTTTCAATTCCTTTACAAATATGTTACTTTTTAAGTACATTTAGATAAAGTAAATTTAAAAAAAAATTAGAATATAAACTAAAACAAATAAAACACCAAAAAAAAAAAAACAAAACAAAACAAAACAAACAAAAAACAAGAAGGTCAAAATCAATTTGAATTATTTTCATATTTAAAAAAAAAAAAAAATCACATAAAACTCTTCCTTTTCTCCTTTTGATTCTATATTTTTGGGACTACTTTGCTACTTTCTTTTATTGGTTAAATATTTCTACCTCAAGATCCTAAAAATATTTTAAAAATAAAATACATAATATTTGATATATAATTTTTATAAAAAAGGAAAAATTAGACGCAAATCCCCTTTACCTTTTACGTAGCAGGTGAAAGACTCAGAAGATTTGTTTGTGTTTTGAAGTTAGTTGTTTAAGTCTTCTATGCATTTTTTTTTTTTTTTTTAACCCTTCATTCAGATTTTTGTATTAATGAGAGCATCTTCAACATTATATATATATATATATATATATATATTTCACTAGATTTGAGTAAAAACTCCATCTGCTATTACATGTTCCAACGAAGAATTTTGAACTTTTATCAAAACATAAGTCAACTGGGCAAATGACCTGACGGATGTCCAGTCGGTCAACCGACTAATATAATTTTTTCACAAATTTTTGCAAGAAGGTGGTCATATACGGGGACAATTAGTCGACGGCCGATTGTCCTGTGGTGAAAATGCAATGACTATAAATAGTGAATTGATGAAAGTTGTCACGACCCACTCTCTGTACCCAAGGGTTAAGTATCGTGATGGCCAGTAACTGAAGTTACCTCCAGCCAATCTTTGAACAAATTAATAAATGCGAGCGAAAATAATATTTAAGTGAGGGTACCAAAATAATCATCTGAGTTTATATTTTTATTACAAAATTTATTAACCAAAATGGCCGATATTTTCATATAAAAATATCATAAAAGTGTTATGTGTGTCTATTTCGCAGCCCCCGCGTCTAAGACTTTTTAAAAACTATTTTTGAATTGCATTGTTTCCTGAAAATTAGTAAACAATTATAAGCATAGGGCAGAGTGAGAAATATTATACCAAGAGTATAAGGGACATAACCATAGATAGTTATGTGACTAAAATATTTAAGATCACTTAGTCTGAACAAATAATCATTTAAGTAGCAAAACTGAGATTATGTAAATAAATAACCATAATCACGGTACCGAACAAAACAAAACAGAGGTCACATGAGTGACAGTCAGAACATGGGTATAGATTCAATAGGTGGCTTGTACGGATTATAGAGGTGGCTCCCACAATAGTGTAGCACTTATCTCCACACAGCACTTTGCTCCGCACAAAACAGAGGTCAATAGATCCATGACCATAGAGGCCCGCAAAGTGACCAAACAGAAGTCAATAGGCCATGACCATAGAGGCCCGCAAAGTGACCAAACAGAAGTCAATAGGCCCGCAAAGTGACCAAACAGAAGTCAATAGTTATTTAAGTCCTCCAAGGCTTGGGACTCTCGTGGTGGTACTTACAAAATATAATTGTATATAAGGTTATAGTCAAATATTCTTTAAAATATAAACAAATATATCCATGGGTTTCATTTTAAACAAATAGAGTTCATAAATTAATCTACGTAACTGAAATATTTATAAAATATAACTTGTATTAATATAACTAATAAAATACAATTTGTATAAAATAAATTATGATAAGTCAAAACATAGGTAAAATATGTTATGGTAACTTAAGGTATAATATAACTCACCTTAATATTGACCCTTACTATTTTCTTCTTATTTTTACTACATTCTCACGGATGTTTCTTCGCTCTCCTTTTCCTTTCTTTCTCTCTTCTTTTCATTTTCTTTCCTACATAGTTGATCACCTCCCTATTTATAGGGAGATAAGAACATTAGCTGGTTAACACGTGGCCAGTGCGTATCCTCCCACAGATTTGATCATAAATTATATGGATTTATACTTATCTTTAATAAGTATTTAAGATAATTATACTTTAACCTAGTTTCTAATATAACTATATAAATAAATTAATCCATAATTAAATTACACTCTATCGTATATCAACAGAAAATCAATTATTTATTTTACTACCACACCCATTATTATCATTATTATTATCAATATTATTATTTATTTACTTTTACTTTTATATTTATTTATTTACTATTTTTAACTTTAATTTGGCTCAACTAGTATTATAATTCTATATTTTTGTTAATTTGGCTCCAAATAATAATCCCCTAATTAATTCCATATTTGATAATCTAATGCCGAATTAGATTCTGTATTTATTATTATTTATTTGATAATACAACCATAATACTAGTATAAAATTTAAGGGACAACTTAAATTTTCGGGTTGTTACAAAAGTTCTCAGCCACCCTCAATTTAGTGAAAGATTTAACATATCCTTGATTTGATACTTATCTGGTGAAATGATTAGAGCAGCAAAAGAGGAATTTTTTTTCATCAAATTTAAACTTCATGAAAGAATAGCTGAAACGTTGGAGATGGTCTCAAGTGTAAAAGATTGACGTATAAGAGGCGGATGTCTGGTAGTTTTTATGAGAGAACCTTCAAATTTTCACTCAAATAAATTTCATAATTACTTGGAGAAATTTATGAAATTTCAGAAAATTTTACTTGGTACCAAGGGATTTGGCTTTATGTTGAGCTTGAGTGCCTCGTATCTTTCTTTCTTTCTTCCCTCTCTCCATCCCTTTGTATCTCTTTCTTCCTTGCTCCACCCTTAGTGAAATTCTTCCAATTTTTTTTTCTTCTAAAATTTCATATTTATCGTCGATCTTGTTTAATATATCTCGACGAGAGGATTCTAAAAATATAAATTTTATTAAAATAGATATCCAAATCAAAAGTTATTAAATTTTTAAGTTTTAAAAATTTTTCAAAAGTGAAAGACATTGAATGCTGAAGTAGTGTGTATGTGTTAGCATTGGAATTCAATAAATAAAGGTATTTTCGTCCAAAAATTGCTTCCCCATTTTCAACAGACCTTAACTACTACTATAATATTTGTTGTCTTTTATCTTATAAAATCCTAATATGAGACACCTTAAAATAAATAATCCCTTTAAAAATTGGCACACAAAATAAAAAATAATATATATATATATGTATAACATTTAAAAAAATAAAATACCAAATATTTGTTATACAATTTTAAAAATTGGCACCCAAAATAAAAATATGAAAAAATAAGTAAACATAAAAATATATAAACATATAAAATAAATATTAGCTGGGAATTATCTTTAGCTAAACCTTGTATTATATTTGACATGAGCAAAATAATAATAATGTCAAAGTTTAACATTTCAAATTATTAGAATACTGATAGAGTTTCAACATCATCAAGTATTTTAAATGGGCCAGTCCTATTCACCGTCTCTTAGCCCAACCAAACCAAGCATCATCTAAAAGGCATAGAGTTTCGATAAAAATTCATAATTTATAACACGTAAATAATCATAGACATGAGACGGAGGTAGGTCTCATATTTTATCTCACATTTATAATTATTTTTGTATTTCAATTCTATATTTTTAGAGTTTTCCAAATTCAAGAAGTCAACATGATTCTTTATTATTCCACATTAACTTCCAATTGTTAGGTAGCTCTAATTAAATCATATCTTGTAACATACTTCTTAAACTTTTGTTACTATAATTTCATAGCAACTACCTCCACTTTTTTTCTTTTAATCACATTCTCATAATTGCCCAAGCTTAACTTGTTAAGATTGGACTTTGAAATTTGAAATGGAGGATGATTTCCCCCAAATCTAAAATCTGAATGTTTGGGCATGTGGTGTTCATCACAGTCCCCACTTTGATAATCTGAATTGTTTATTTTGTCGAACATTTCGTGTATTTTATCCATACAAAAAATTAAATTGATCCGATAACTGCAACTTGTTTAATCTATTATTTTTGTTATAAAACAAAATTGTATAGTTTATTTTTAAAAACACAATTGTTGGTCATTTTTTTAGTGAAAAACAAGGTAATTTGAATAAGTTATAGTTATCGGATTGACTTAATTTTTTTTATAAATAAATTATATGAAGTGTCTAACAAAATGAACTGTTTAAATCACCGAAACAGGACTTCTGATGGGCCCCACAAGCCCAAATAGCCTCTCCAATCCAAATTTTAGACCAGAGAATCCTCACTCATTTGAAATTATATCATGAATTTGGACTTTTTTCCCTCTTCGAGTTCATATTTATTGCTTGAATTTCGACCAAATATAAAAATAGAAATTTTACTTAGGCCGTCCAATAATCCCCTCCAAACAATTCTAGCAGCCAGCTGCACTTAGGGAAAAAATACTACTAAAAAAATTTGCCAAATAAGATTTCAATATTTAAATGATACTATTTGATAGTTTTTTTTAAAAAAAAAAAAAAAAAAAGTGCGTAAAAAAATAGATAATAAATTAATTATTTTTTTTTTTTTTACAATTTCTTAGTTAAAACGTTGGGGTTTTAGGCTTCCCAAACAAGGCCTAAGCAACAATTTCAACTTTGCAACATATTCCAAAAGGCAAAGGCAACATGATTATTCTTTACTTTTTCACATTGACTTCTTATTATTAGGTCTAATAAAATCATATCTTGCATCACATTTCTTAAACTTTTATTACTATAATTTCATAGCACCTACCTCCACTATTCTTCTTTTAATCACATTTAAAACATCTCCAATGATTCATTAAATAGATTATCAAATTTAAATTTGATTACTTTTTACTGTTTCAACTATTCATCAAATAGATTATCAAATCCAAAATTTCTCAAATCTTTTATCAAACTGATGACAGATATGTTTTTCATCAAATCACTATTAATTATCGTTAGGTTTTTACCACCGGATGTTCCCTAGATGTTTCCTTGGATGACCACCTCAAGGCAAAAATTTCTAAAAAATTTACATTGGTCAGTCGACCGACTGGACATCCGTCTAGTTGATCGGCGGTTTGATGAAATTCCGTTGGAGCACTTGATATCAAAGGAAATTTTTACTAAAATTTAATGAAAAAAAATAAACCATTGGAGATGTTCTTGGAATGGATTTTGAAAATTGCAAGTGTAACGTGAAGTTGGACCTTTATTTTCCCTCTTTTTTTGAGTATTTATTTACTATTATTTATTGCTTGAATTTTTTTGAAATATAAAAATAGAATTTGTACTTCAATTGTCGATGTTGATGTGGTTGAGTGACAATCAATTAAATTTTGATTGTTGAGGTTCTGAGTTAGACTCTCGTAGATGTGGATCACACTGTGAATGTTATTGTTGGACTTGTTGTGGGCCTGTACTATGTATTGTTGGATTTTTTATATATCGAAAGTAAATTTGGCAATTCAATCTTTAGTTTAAAAGTCAAAAGTCACTAGAAATATTAAAAAATTAATAATTTATATCAAAAAATTATATATATATATATATATTTTACTTTTTGTACATCTTTTTGTAAAAAATTAAAAAATAATTTCAAACATATTAATTTTTTTACTTCATATTTTAATAAAAAAATTACTAAATTAATATGTTCTTAATTGAGGCCTAAATGTTGTAATTGCCATAATATTTATAATTTGCATCATATGATTGATAAAATAAATAAATAAATAAATAAAATAAAATCGTTACTTTGAATTATTCCATCCAAACTTGTACAATGTCTCTCCTTTAAAGTGAAGGTTAAAAATGGGGTAAAATAAATGTCACGGATATTTTTTATCCAAAAATATTCATAATTGTTTGAAAATGGTTACTAAATTTTATCCAACAGATAGGGGTACTGGCAATGGGGGAGACATGGATTGAAGTTTACATACTGTGCTATAGTTTGCCTTTTGTATTGTATTATTAGAGAGAGAGAGAGAGAGAGAGAGCAGCCATTATATATCCAATCTAAACTATTGTCACTCATTAATAATTAAATATCTATTCATCCATGAAGAATATTTAAATATCCAATAAATTTTTAAAAGCAAAATAAGTTTTTATCTAATACCAAATTAATAATAATAATAATGTTGCAGCTATGTCACATCCAAAGCAACATTGTTGTGATTCTTCTACGTTGACTTCCGCCACAAAAATATTGTTGCCACACATTCAAAAACTCTCTTGTCTATCAATCTTGACTTCTACCGATTTATTATTAATTTAGAGTTGCACTTAATTAGTTATATATATATATATATTATATGGAGATTTAAGTTTAAATCTAATGGATGAGAATGAATTACTTAAGATCTTATGGTTACTAAATTCAGGTTGTATTCGGATTACATGCGAGTCAATAGTGGGTTCGTGTCAACATGTTGACATAAATATTTACGCATGTCAAATGTTTTTATTTCGGATTTTGTGTGTTCAACCGAAACAAGACCCATTTAATATTCGTGTTTTTAGATTATGTCATTGTAGACGTCCCCGAACGCCCCGGGAGGGTTAAGTCCCGTTCCGTTCATATTGGGGTCACTACAGTTCAAGGACTCAAATGTCACGGTTCTTAATCTTGAACCAAAGAGTCCAAATCCGGCAAATCGTTTTGAAAACAGATTTTTTGAAAGAAGTGCCAAACATGGACTGCTTCGCCAGATACAGAGTCGTCACCTAAATGTTTTTTTTTTAAAATGGGAAATTTAGGAAACCCTGACTCGGTGCCAAAGGCCACGTGTCCGTCATCACCAAAGTTGCCTCGGCTCGGGAACTTGGGTACGATTGGGGAAGGTCACTTCGTGAGCACCCCCGCTCGCCCGGTCAAAGACCGGCCTCTACTAACCATGATATCTTATTTTGAAAACATTGTGAGTTCTTGTTCCGGTTATTAGCCTAGATTACTATGTGATGCGCACAGTATACAAGTATAGACTGAGTCGCCTGAATTGGAACAAAACATTTCATGTTTGTTTGTTTGAAAATGGTTTGATGGTGCTACCCGCAGGTAGGCTAAGACGTGGATTTGCCACCCTCGGGTGGGCTTAGAAAACATGATTTTGCCACTATCTAGTGGGCTTAAAACAAACAGTCAATGATTTGTTCCACTTCAAATAACCCAACCTCCACCCACAGGCATTCAAGGCAGTTATATCATATAAGCACATAGCCTCATAGCAAGCATGCTATTCATGGCAGCACTCACACGCGTGCAAGGATGCTAAAGCATAAAACTCACCGAGTACTCCTAGCCGAAAACAGAAACTGATTAGAAATCAAAGCATGATCCTAGATACACAAAATTGCCTAATGCAACACATGCAAAAATGCAACTATAGCAGGCTCGGCTATTCTAAACACGGCATATAGAATGCTACAACTAACACGTATTCAATTTGGAATTGAAAGACAAATGCAGTTTGTATGATGCGCCGAGCCCGGTGCATGCAAAACAGATGAATGATGCAAACATGCTGTCATACTGTATGCTAATTGAAATATGCCCTATATCTAACCATCGTAAGCAAGTAAATAAAAGGGAGAAAGAAGTGGGGGTTGGAAGACATACATCACACTCACCCACACTTATTACAATTATGCCCTCGCACAGAGGGTCCGAAATGAAAGAATAATACAGTCCGAAATATACAGTCCGAATAATATACAAATTCCTAATTAATTAACAAATTAACTAAGAAAAACTGTAAACTGGCATGCAAGCCAGGGGCTGCCTCACTTCTGCTGAATGATGTATGCTGGGCTGCCTTTTCGGAAATCCACTGGGATGCCCCAATTAGCCTCTGTTTGCAATGTTCCTCGAAATGCGTGCCAAGCCTCGGAAGACTGCTGATTCTTGATATGCTGCAACAGAGAGCAGGAAAGGGGCATAGCAATGTATTTCACAAATATATGCATGCCTCGATCCTCGTGCCACCAATCACGCATCTCGATGCATGATGGCCGAGGAGTCGGATTGCACAACTCAATATAAGATGAATGCAGATGAATGCTACAACAAAACCTAACTCCATAATGGGTAATCCGGAGTGTCGGTGACTTGGGAATTGAGACCCGTTCCGTTACTCGGAGTACGGAACGTGCCTCGTTTCCCGTGCTCGGGCTAACTCCTATCCCGAACACGATGCAATATGCATGATATGTATGAAACGCAACTAAAATACAATCCTAACATACACAATGTTATGGAATGGCATACACGCTACACGAGGTAATACACAACCGGGCATACACAATGCTATGGATGAAATGGCATACGCAATGCAATAATGGGCTTACACTAACATGAGAGAGCCTCAGCCACACTCACATAAGAGGCCGATAGATGAAAATGAGATGCCTCGAATGCGTGCACACGGGCACGCAAACCGAGGCAATGGCATACGCAATGCAATGAGGCTAAAATGGCATACAGAATGCAAAATAGACTTACACTAACATGAGAGAGCCTCAGCTACACTCACATAAGAGGCCGATAGATGAAAATGAGATGCCTCGAAATGCGTGCACACGGGCACGCAAATCGAGGCAATGGCATTAAGGCATGAAATGACATAGAAAATGGTATGCAAACATGCCAATGGAATTTCAGCACTGAAATATGGGGGAAAACAGTCCCGAAAGATGGCGAAATGACACCAAATGCAAGGAATGGTCCCGAAATGCGAATTTAGGCACCCGAAATGGCCTATAGCTATGCAATGCATGCACAATATGGACATAGAATGAAAATACAGTAGCAAGGCAGCCCCAAAACAAGCATCTTCCAGTCTAAAACATGGCCAAACAGCAAGCATAGATAGGGCAACAATGGCATACAAAAATGGCTCCGCAAGAGGGGTATTGAAGCAAGTGATACATGCGATGCCCAAATGGAAAAATACCCTTCTACAACACTGATGAGGGACTAAAAATATGAACATTTACAGTAGATGACATCCCCCAACTCAGTATGAAAACATGCTAAAAATGTCATGCAAGAACTAGGATACATAAGGCTATAACATGAGGTACCCCAAAAATTCATCAAACCAGCAAAGACCCTTAATGAAATATGTCAAGAAGATCAAAATATGACTCTTTCCAGCTCTGATGATGGCCGAAAACAGAAGCTAGATAAGCTTAAAAAAGCATGCAAAAATGGGGGTCAAAGAGGGGTATAATGACAAGTATAACATGGAGGCCCCCAACAGAGTTGATCCCTTCTACAATGTTGTAGAGGGACACAAAATAAGCTTACTAACAGTTCATGACATACTCCAAAACAATTTACATATAGGCCAAACAAATCACGCAAATTTACGGTAAATAGGAGAGATTATGAAGCAAGTGCAAGATAGGGGGCCCAAACAGGGTTGAGCCCTTCTTCAATGTTGAAGAGGGGCTCAAAATAGGCTCACTTACAGTTTACATTATGCTCGAAAACAGATCACTCATAGGCTAGAAATTTCATGCAAAAATGTGACATACAAGATGATATTGAAGCAAGTACAAGATGGTGATCTCAAATAGGGTTGAACCCTTCAACAAAAATGAAGAATAGCTCAAAAGAGTGACCCTTTCAGTTTGGGTCGGAGCCTAAAACAGTGATAAAATAGGCTTAAGAAATGAGGCAAGAAAATGCTACAAAAAGAGGGAGATGGCAACTTACCCTTGTAGACAAGTCTTGACAGCCTTTTTGGACCAAGTTTGGATGCTCTTTGCCTCTGAAAAACCAGCTCCAAGTGTTGGAATGGAGTGTGGGGGTCTTGTGCTAGGGGTTGATGTAGAAATGGTACAAGAAAAATGACTTTGGAGCTTGGAAATGGAGAGAAATGGGAGGTGGAAGGTATAGCTCCCTCTCAAATGTGTCTAACAAATGTCCAACCTCTTGCCAAGAAGCCAAGCCTCTCCTTTATAGAGGAGAGGCATGAAAAATATCTAAGGGACCTCTCTAATCCTCCATACACGTGTATGGAGGATGGTCCAATTGGCAACCAGCTGGCACAGCTGGAATACACTGAGGGAGAGGAAAATGGCCGGCTAGTTTAAAAAGGAAAAAAAAGTCATTTTTTGGTAAGTGGTCGGCCGGCTGGAAAAGGTGGCCGGCCGGCTAGGGTAAAAAGGTCCAAGCCAAAAAACTGGTCGGCCATGTAGCCCTTGAAGTTAGCTTTCCAATGCCGTAAACCTTGCATTAAAATTCCTCCTGTAGAAAAAGTTATGCCAGTTTTCGTAAAGCCGCGCAGATTCGGTCTAACCAGACTTCAACCAACCATATCTCCTCCCCCCGGATTTGGACTTAGGAGATTCTTGAGTGCAAAATGAAGCCCCGGAAGTAAGCTTTCCAATGGTGGTGGCCTCATATTTTAATTCCTCTTGTGCAAAGAGTTACGCCCGTTTCGGTGAAGCCGCGCAGACTTTTCTCCTTCCCGGATTCATGCTGAACCACTTTTGACCAAACAAAAAGTTGATTGTCAAAACAATTGCTGGCCTCCCACCCTCCTACAAGCTTCCTAACCATGAATGAGCCCAAAAATGAGCCCAAACCACTTTTGCTGGCCTCCACCAAAAATGAGCCCAAACCGATGCAAAATGAAGGCTCGGGGGCCAAAACACGCAGTTCGGGGTCCCGAAAATAGGCTGTTGGGCACCGGGAGTGGTGTTCGACCACGAAGTCGGTCCCTCGGACCCCAGTGTCCCTCAAAAGGGAGCAAATAAGATGCATGCTAAAAATCAGAGCAATCAGAGATGGTTAGGCGGTCCCGAACCGAGGCACACGGCCTGACGGCTCTGAAAACCGGGAACCAGGCTCCGAAATGGGCAAAATGGCCTACGGCCACGAAATGTAGCCCACGGCCACTGAGGGATGGTCTACGGGACCTCTCCCTCCCTTCAGGAAAAGAAACAGAGAAAACCGAGCCTGGTTCGCAAACCGAGACAAAGTACAGAAAAAGCCCGGAAGTCCGGAGGCAAGGCTCATGGCCGCGACTCTGAAACTTCTGAACGAGCGCGATATGCAACATCACCAAGCGCTCAATCGGTGACGTCTGAGCCTTAAGGTCGGTCAAAAATGGGGTGTCTACAGTCATATTTAGATTCGAGTCAACAAATAATTAATTGCAACCCTAATTGCATGTACAATTCGAGTGGTGTTAATGAGTTATGTGTTAAATTCTCACCCCTACATATATGCTATTAAGCCATTCTATTTGAACCTAAAAATTGTCTCAGTTCATATGAATTTACTAACAAGGACATATTAAACATTAAAATAAAATATTCTTTTTTTCTCATGGAATACCCTAATCAATTATATATATTTTTCCTATTCAAATCTCTTCATATTTTTTCCTAAGTTTCAATTATTTTTTCTTCTTTTTCCTCATTCCAAAACTCCAATCTACCCCACCATAACTCACCACTACATCAACATCATTATTTTTTATTAGGGTAAATTACAAATACATCCCCAGAGGTTTACTTAAAGTATGTATTGCCCCCTGTGGTTTGAAAAATTACAAATACCTCCTTGTTAGTATTTTTTATTTAACAGAATTAACTAAAAAGATGAAATTCATAATTGCTCTCCAATACAATAATAAAATTACCTAAATTATTAATTGAAATGTACTTCTAACATCATTAAAAATTGTTAATTGACTTGATGATTTATTAATAAAAGGGATAAAATGGACGATTTGTTATGAAATTAGAAACCTCAAGAGGTGTGTTACCCAAAAAGCTACCTAAGAGGGGGGTGAATTAGGTTTCTACAAATTAAAATTAATAATACCCCAATAAAATTAACTACTAGTACAACAAATTATTAACAAGCCTAATGATGAGCTTAGCAGTAAATGATCAAGCAAAATAACAATGAAGTATAACTAACATACAGGGTAAATCAAATGATTAGCACACGACTATTAGTTAGATATAGCAGTAGTAGGAAAGTAAAGAGATTAAGGAAGATGAGACAAACAGATTTATAGTGGCTTGGCTTCAACCAAGCCTACATCCATTCCTCAAGCTTCACTTGAGATTTTCCACTATCTTCTAACTTCACAGGGTGCTAGCAACCTTTTCACAGATGGAGCAATCCTCCACAGATTTTACACAAACTTTCTAAGTCAAGAACACTGAGTGTACTATACTCTTACAAGGTTGAAAAAAATATATTTTTGCTTTCACAAAAAGTTACAATAATTATCTCTCAAAGATAGATATAAAAATGAAGCTCTGGTTTTTTTTGTAAACCTCACACATGAAAGATGAGCTTAATACTATAATGCTCAGTGTATAATTTCTTAGAGAGGATGTAAACAAAAATTGAAGAATACTTCTCAGAGAATTTTTCAGAGAATAGATGTGAGTGATTATAGATCAAAGAATATTTTCTGATTTTTTGTTTGTAACTTGTTTACATTAGAGGCTTTGGTATATATAATGAAACTTATAGCCGTTTTAGCCATTGTATTCATTTGAATTTATGGCTGTTGTATTCATTTGAATTTATAGCCATTTATAGCCGTTGTACTCCATCATTACTAATTTGAATATCTTGCACTCCATCATTACTAATTTGAATATCTTCAACTTGAACCTTTTGCCATGCTACTATGCTGGGCTGTTTGAACCTTTTGATCTGCTGCTGTGTTGGGCTGTTTGAACCTTTTGGCCTGCTACTGTGTTGGGCTGTTTGAACCTTTTGTTTTGGGTTGTTTGAACCTCTGTTTTGGGCTGTTTGAACTCCTGATTTAATCAAATATTAAATACACTCTAACAACATTTAGGATAAAGGTTTATGTGAGAAATAATGGGACAAAATAAATTTTGATTCTATTTTTCTCTTTCAAATAAATTAAAACATAATTAAATAAATCATCAAAATAAATTTTGAATCTATTAAAACATAATTAAATAGATCATCAAAATAATTTTGGATTCTATTTTTCTTTTTCAAATAAATTAAAATATAATTAAATAAATCATCAAAATAAATTTTGGATTCTATTTTTTTCTTTCAAACAAATTAAAACATAATTAAATAAATCATCAAAATAAATAAATCTAACAATCTCCCTCTTTTTGATGATGGCACACAATGATGTTTTGACTTGATTTGGGAGTAAGAAAGGCTCCTCCTCTAGTCATGCTCTTATAATACATAACATCATATAATTTCTCCACCTGTGACATTATCAAAAGGAAATCAGGGGTCAGAATCTGGAGGAGGAGGAGGAGAATGATAGTGACAAATGGCATCTATACAATTTAAAACACACACACACACACACACACACACACACACACACACACATATATATATATATATATGCATACACATACAACTCTCCCGCGTCTCTCTTTTTTCTTCGATAAACGCGTTTGACATGCGGCTTCACTTTTGCGTCATTGGCTCACAAAAGCAGCTCTCCTCGATTGCCGCTCGCCTCGGCTATCTCTCCCTTATTGTCTTCTTCTCTTCAGCTTCTTCTCTTCAGCCTCTTGTGGACGCGCCCCGCGTGAGGGACTCCGTGCTACAGTTCGGACTCCCTTTTGTGTCGCGGTTCTAAATCTGAACCAAAGAGTCCA